>CM076065.1:1325000-1407500 GCA_038088235.1 Zacco platypus
AGGATAGGACTGTGCAACATGGCTTAAAAATATCTATAGTTCATCATTTTTTTAGCCTTTTGAAAAAACAAATTTTAATATAATGTATCATTTTTAAATGATATTATGTATAGACAGTACGTGCATATATATAATTTTTCTATATGCTTTTTTCTAAATTCTAAATTTTTTTAAATATATTTTTTCGAGAGGCTGAGATATGAGTTTGTACATGAATATATATTTTTTCATATATACATATATGTTCATAAATACAGTATATAGCATTTTCAGCCTTTTTAAAAAACAAATTTTAATATAATATATCATTTTTAAATCATATTGTGTATAGACAGTACGTGCATATATATAATTTTTCTATATGCTTTTTTCTAAATTCTAAATTTTTTAAATATATTTTTTCGAGAGGCTGAGATATGAGTTTGTACATGAATATATATTTTTTCATATATACATATATGTTCATAAATACAGTATATAGCATTTTCAGCCTTTTTAAAAACAAATTTTAATGTAATATATCATTTTTAAATTATATTGTGTATAGACAGTACGTGCATATATATAATTTTTCTATATGCTTTTTTCTAAATTCTAAATTTTTTAAATATATTTTTTAGAGAGGCTGAAATATGTACATGAATATATATTTTTTCATATATACACATATGTTCATAAATTTATAAAGCATTTTCAGCCTTTTGAAAAACATAAAAATTATATATATATCATTTAAATATAACTAATTTATATTATTGTAACAAAATACACACACACACAAATATATTTTTTTCCTACATGCATATATATTCATTTTCATGTATGTATCAATATATTTATAAAATACTTAAAGACTTAATCTTAAAATATATAGCATTTTTAGCCTTTTGAAGAAAAATTATATAAAAAATATGGTTTTAATATGAATAATATATATTTTAGTCCCAAAATGCATTATATAAAAACTATACAATTATATTGTATATATATATATGTGCATATATATAGCTTTATATTTTATATATACAGCATTGTTTATATTTTTTTATTTTTTATTCAGCCTTTTAATAATATATATTATATTATATTATGTACATTTTATTATTTTTGTTAATAATAGTTAATGCACTGTGAACAAACAATAAAGAATTGCATTTGTATTAACTAACATTAACAAAGATTAATAAAAGTTGTAAAAAAATGCATTGCTTACTATTAGCTCATGTTAGTTAACATACTGATTAATGTTTGCAAATGAGAGCTTATTGTAAAGTGTTACCGTTAACATTAGTTGATCACACACACACACACACACACATTTCTATTTTTTATTCTGAAACAAACATTCTCATCATTGCTCCCAGTTCAACATGTTCAAAAATCTTGTTAAAATTTAATTTAGTGACAATAAAATCTAGTCACATGACCTGTTTAGACAGTCAGAACTGTAAACAGACCCTTTTACTAGCGGTGAAAACACTTGTGTCATTTAGGCCATTGTGACCTTTGCCCCTTGGCGGGTCAAAAAATGACAGGACAGCTGTAAACCTACCGCAGCGCAATTGTTGCATCATTTGTTCATGTCTTCACAAAAAAGACACTTGATGAGGAACCTCCATGCCCACCTTCTTTGAAAATGACCTGCGGTGTCCAGGGATTTGTAACCCGGTTTAAGTTTAGTTGCTGAACCGTGTTTATCCATGCGCGCCGAGGGGAAAAGGCCACATTAGCCGATGGCCGCCCCCTAATCTGAGCTTTGAATGAAGCCTCAAGGGAATGTGGACCTGCTGTCAAACCCTTCATTGATTAGGCCGTTCCAGCGCTTTCCTGCTCGAGTCAGAATCACACTTCAGACGTATCGAGCTGGATCTGAACCACAGTTTCCTGCAGAAACTCAGTGAATCTCTGCAAAATTGTGCCTGTGTCATATTTACCTCAAAATGCCTTGATATATACAATATATGTCAGGAGATATAGATAAAACCTGCTGTAGTTTGTCTCTTTTTGGGCAATATGCATGTGTGTGTGTGTATATATATATATACATACAGGTTTGAGGAGTAACGAAATACAAGTAACTTAGTTACATATTTAAAATACAAAATTTGAGTCACTGTATTTCATTTTAAATGGGTGGTAATCAGATTACAGTTACATCTGAAAAGTGTTTTAGATTACCAAAGTGATTACTTTGAGTTTTAATGTCATTTAAACAGCGATTGGTGATTCTCTGACTCTGACCGTCTGAAAAAGAGTTAAGTTTCATCAACATTTTAATACTTTTAAGAGGATCATAAAAATGTTGTTATTTTTATTTAGTTCTGTCCTGAACAAGACAAAATGACTGAATTTATAAAAACAACTGAACTGTCCTGTCATGACCTGATGATCCACGACTGTTTTCATGTTTTGTGAGTCATTTTATAATTCACTCGTCACTGTGACTTTTTCTCACAATTTGTTTTTTTTTCCCTCACAATTGTGAGTTTGTGTTTCACAATTCTGACTTCTTTTCTCAGAATTGCAAGATTTAAACTCACAATTGCAAGTTATAAAGTCAGAATTGGGAGATATAAACTTGCAATACTGACTTTTTCTTGCAATTGTGAATTTAGTATTTGAGTTTATATCTCATAATTCTGACTTTTCTCAATATTGTGAGTTTATATTTCATAATTCTGACTTTTCTCAATATTGTGAGTTTATATCTCATAATTCTGACTTTTCTCAATATTGTGAGTTTATATCTCATAATTCTGACTTTTCTCAATATTGCGAGTTTATATCTCATAATTCTGACTTTTCTCAATATTGTGAGTTTATATCTCATAATTCTGACTTTTCTCAATATTGCGAGTTTATATCTCATAATTCTGACTTTTCTCAATATTGTGAGTTTATATCTCATAATTCTGACTTTTCTCAATATTGTCAGTTTATATCTCATAATTCTGACTTTATAACTCACAATTGCAACTTTATATCACACAATTCTGACTTGTATATATATATATATATATATATGCTGTGGGGCGGAACCCTCGGAAACGTCACTTTACAGTAAACGGAAAAAGCACTGCGAACATCATGTTGTCAAAGTTGATATTGTGGCTTTATATACGGTCAGACACTTCCACGAGTCATTATATTATTAAAATGTTACCAAAATTAAGCTCAAATGGAGTTACAAAGTTTTTGACCTGCGAATGTCCGTGTTTTATCCGTCATTAGAACGGCCACATCTGAGGCAGTAAGTGCGTCACATGACGTTTTCATCATCTTACCGGTTCTAAAGTTTACTGTAGCTATTTGTGAGTGCTCAGTTTTTTCTGCCATTTGGGCAAAATCTCATGTTATTAAAGATGAAGGTTTTTTTAGACAGTGACTAAGACACTCTTCTCCGCTCCTCAAATACATAAAACATCCGCATTTATATATATATATAATGTTTCTTGAGTAAAGAAAAAGAAAACACTGTACTTATTCAAACAACCAGTGCTTCATTGTATCATTGCATTGCAAACAAGCAGAGACGTTCCAAACTGTGTGAACTTATAGAGGTGGGTGGAGTTAAGAGGTTTGACTGACAGCTTGTGGAGTGAGGTTTAGTCACAAGCTCTTTTTAATACTTTTCATTGGTTAAGTATTTGCAAAACCCACAGACAGATGTAAAGGGTGACCGTTGGTTTCTAACCCAACAGTGACTATATATATAGGGTGAATTCAGGTTGATTGGGACACATTTTGCCATTGAGATGAGTGGGGAAAAGTGTCCCAATCAACCTGAATTCACCACACACACACACACACACACACACACACTATATCACATTTACATTTTTGTATTCTGAAATGAAACATTCTGATCATTGCTCCCAGTTTAAAATGTTTGCTAAAACTAAATCTAGTTAAAATAAAATCTAGTCACATGACCTGTCAGTCAAATAGCCACTGTGACCTTTGCCACCTGGCCGGTCCGAAAATGACCCATTAAAGTGACCCACATCGAAGCTCCAAGGACAGCTGTGTACCCACCGCAGCGCAATTGTTGTGGCATTTCAAATTATACTTTAATGAAGCCTGTTTTAGGACCATTAGGATTAGGATTTTTCATAAAAATAATCCCAGAATTATGTAAAAAAAAAAAAAAAAAAAAGTTGTAAAAGTTAATAAAGTTCCATTAGTTAACTTTGGTTAATGCATTAACTAAGATTAACAGTGAGCAATACATTTATTATAGTATTTATTAATCTTTGTTAGCTGTAGTTTATAAAAAATACAACTGTTTATTTTCAGCTCAAGTGCATTAAATAATTCTACACAACTTTTGATTTGAAAAATGCATTAGTAAATGTTGAAATGAACATGATCTAAGATGATAACTAACAGACGTTAACGAACCAAACCTTGTCGTGAAGATATATAATGGCAGTATTTGCTGAGTTTACTGAGTGATTAGTATTACAGTAATGCGAATTTGGATTAAATGTGCTCACAATTTTTCTTCATGCAAAATCTAATTTCTTATTTTCTGATTTTTGTGGTGAAATATGACCCAAAAATCTTCATTGACAGAAAGCTCCTCCAACACTTCCATCAAAACGACATTCGAGCTGCTGGTGTAAACCGTCCTTGAACCAGCGTTTCTGAACTCGAGGAAAAAAGGTTCACGCTGCTCTTTGGCATAATAGATTTGTGGCTTTGCTCTAGATAAATCACCGTTACAAGGTTGTAATTTGGGGGGTTTCTGGCCGTCCGTGTCAGCGGCGTGATGTCTTATCATGGCTGGTGTCACACCAAACTGAGGTGAAACTGTACGCTGAACCTTCTTTAATGGGCTCTTCCTGCTCTGTCTTTGGAGAAAACGCTGCGAGCCATTAGCGTAATGCACAGACTGTATAATGCGATCATCTGTGTAACTTAACCGATGTGTGATTCATGTTTCATAGTGCTGCGGTTTCATGTGTACAGTCATGCAGTGGGCGACGGCACGTATGTGGCTCAGGTCTGCAGTGCCATTCCAGTGATTTCAGCATGAAATCGAAACTCTAATGACAGAAATACCATCACAAATGACCCCATGCGGGTCCGATTCACGGAATCTGTCACGACGGTGTAGGACCAGTCAGAATTTTTCCAGTGTGACATTATTTTCTTGTCTGTAATGCAAGAATCTCATTAAAAAAATCTAATTCTCTTTACGTTGAGGCAGAAAAAAATGGTACATCATTTAAATTGTGTCAGTAATAATTTAAAATAATAACCACATTGATTGTTTAACCAAGTTTGGTTAAATATGGACAAACCCAGTGATTGGGTTGTTTTGACCCAGTGGTTGGGTTAAATGTTTGACCCAACCTGCTGGGTAGTTTTATTTAAGCCAACTATTGATTAAAAATGACTGGATTAAAATGAGGAGTTGGAAATTAAAAATCAGACACATAATTACTAGACGCAACAATAATAATCAAAAGGTGCAATTTAATAAATGTTTATTATTTAATTATTAATAAATGAATGTTCATTTACAACATACTTTGGGTTCATTTTAAGCAATCAATACAATTGTTGAGTTAAATTTAACATTTAATTAAACATTTAACCCAACCACTGGGTTAAAGCAACCCAATTGTTGGGTCAAAACAACTCAATGGTTGGGTTTGTCCATATTTAACCCAATTTTTAGAGTGTAATAATTTCTAGTTAATTATATAATAATGTATTATGGCAATATTTGTTACATCACCTCAATTTAATACTATTTTAACCAAAGATAATCGTTGTTTTACAGAATCAGTTAAATTTCGATAGTAATGATTTCTTAATTTATTTTGTTACAATATTGACTGAATGTTTTAACCCAAGAAAAATATGTATGTGAATCTTTGAGAAACAGCATTATAGGCTATATTTTGTATTACACACTCAATACAACCCAAGTTGGGTTGAAAATGGACAAGCTCAGCAATTGGGTTGTGTTAACCTATTTAACCCAATCGCTGAGTTTGTCCATTTTCAACCCAACTTGGGTTGTTTTTAACCCAGCATTTTTTTTTTGAGTGCAGAAAAGTTCAGTTTAGACACAAAAATTGTGATAAAATTAATGTAAAAAAAAAAAAAAAAAGTAACATCACAATATTCCTCATTTAAATAATTCCCACTCAAGGAATATGCAAAATAAAGGGGCGGGGCCTGGTTGAGTTTATAATGAAGTTCTAAAAACAACATCAACACTTTGTAAATGGCATAATATGGCAAAATAATATATGCAAAATACAATATTTTTGTGTCTAAACTGAATTTTTCTGCACTCAAAAAAAAATCCTGGGTTAAAAACAACCTGTGTTAACCCATTTAACCCAATCGCAGGTTAAAAAACCCCAATCGCTGAGTTTGTCCATTTTCAACCCATCTTGGGTTTTTTTAACCCAGCATTTTTTTTTGAGTGCAGAAAAGTTCAGTTTAGACACAAAAACTGTGATAAAATAAATGTAAAAAACATTTTCGCCCAAGGAATATGCAAAATAAAGGGGCGGGGCCTGGTCGAGTTTATAATGAAGTTCTAGTAGAGCCAAAAAACAACATCAACACTTTGTAAATGGCATAATATGGCAAAATAATATATGCAAAATACAATATTTTTGTGTCTAAACTGAATTTTTCTGCACTCAAAAAAAAATCCTGGGTTAAAAACAACCTGTGTTAACCCATTTAACCCAATCGCAGGTTAAAAAACCCCAATCGCTGAGTTTGTCCATTTTCAACCCATCTTGGGTTTTTTTAACCCAGCATTTTTTTTTGAGTGCAGAAAAGTTCAGTTTAGACACAAAAACTGTGATAAAATAAATGTAAAAAACATTTTCGCCCAAGGAATATGCAAAATAAAGGGGCGGGGCCTGGTCGAGTTTATAATGAAGTTCTAGTAGAGCCAAAAAACAACATCAACACTTTGTAAATGGCATAATATGGCAAAATAATATGTGCAAAATCAATATTTTTGTGTCTAAACTGAACTTTTCTGCACTCAAAAAAAAATGCTGGGTTAAAAACAACCTGTGTTTACCCATTTAACCCAGTTGCAGGTTAAAAAACCCCAATCGCTGAGTTTGTCCATTTTCAACCCATCTTGGGTTTTTTTAACCCAGTTTTTTTTTTGGAGTGCAGAAAAGTTCAGTTTAGACACAAAAACTGTGATAAAATAAATGTGAAAAACATTTTCGCCCAAGGAATATGCAAATTCCAAAAGTTCTTGTAGAGCCAAAAAACAACATCAACACTTTGTAAATGGCATAATAAGGCAAAATAATATGTGCAAAATACAATATTTTTGTGTCGACACGTGACCTGGACATGTCTTCGCTCATGAATGCACAGGAGCTTGTCCTTTTCCCCGAAAGCATCTGATTGTCACACTTTTTAAACGGCAGTCTCATCCTCATCATAATCACAGAGTGGAGTATTTCTGCGAACCCTTTATGCTCTGACCTCCACAGATCGGTTTCGGATGCTCTTTTGTGTGGCGCTATTATCGGCGGGAATTACGCACGCATCGATTCTGGCAGGCGTCGGGCGCGATGTTGGCCGGAGCTCAGAGGAAAACACAACCATCATACTTTTAGTTCTGTAACAATCCAATAGCATGTTACTGCTTTCCCATTTTAAACAAAGCTTGAGGGCTTTAGCCTGGCAGACGCTGGAAACCGCAGCCCTAAACTTTGACAGAAATAGTGCAGTGATGTACGCACACGTGATCGTGTGTTTGCGTGTCGGACGGTCTGAGAGAAAGAAGCAATTATATGAAGAGTCTGTTTGCACGGTGGTTCATTCATACCGAGTCATTAAAAGCGATGTATGCTCTCTTTGTTTAGGAGTTGTTCTTTGAAATCCATGCATGGAGCACGTCAGGGCTTTTCAGACTAATAAAACACACGGACAGGTGGAGGGACCCATTTCTTTACTCAACCAAAGAGAATAATTACATTGCCGTTCGGTTCGCGGCACGCAGAAAGTGACATGGTGTTGAAGGCAAAGCTCAAATAAGATTAATGCAAGTGGGTCGCGGCGGTCCGACGCTCTCCCTGCGCTGAAGCCGGACTCGGGAAACGAGAAAATCAATGCAAAAATGATTAAACTGATCATTTCGGGATGAAGCTATGAAAAGTGGGATTGATGGTCAGGACGGGTTTTATGACACGTGTGCCGAACGGTAAGAACATCCTCGTGTTAATGTCATTCCGTTGGACTGATAATGTGATTTTTAGTTAGTTAATGACAAATAAACTTGGCAAATTGTCTCAGGAGTTGGCATTTTTCTCCAGCCTCCGGAGCCGGAGGAAATCGCGCAGGCCATTACGGTGATTCACAGGCCATCATTTAATGAAGACAATAACAAATAGCCTTACAAGTGAGTTGTATTCTTCTTTATCACATTACAGGAGGATAATGCCCTGAGGAAGAGGGGAATAGAGTAGCTGCAGTCGAGCTCACGTGTGGCTGCGAACGTTAAAGAGATAGTTCATCCTCGAGTCAAACTTCTGTCGTCGTGTTGGACTTTCTTCCTAATGTGGAGCAGAATAGCCAGAATGCATAAAAGTGCATATTATTATTATCTGGGGATGTTTCTTTAACAACACTATCTGTCTTGAAGAATCATTATAAGATATACTGTTAATAAACTGTATCGGTAACACTTTACAATAAGGTTCATTAGTTAACATGAACTGATAATGAACCGCATTTATTAATCTTTGTTAATGTTCATTTCAACGTTTACTAATCCATTATTAAAATCTTGTTAACAGTTAATGCACTGTAAACTGACATGAACAAATATTGATCAACTGTATTTTCATTAACTAACGTTAACAAAGATTAATAAATACTGTACAGATGTATTGCTCATAGTTAGTTCTTGTTAGTTAATACATTTACTAATGTTTAACTAATGAATCTTACTGTAAAGTGTTACCTATATATATATTTATATAAGAAAACCTATATATACTATAGACTTATATACTTCCTATTCCTATATAGTTTATAAAATATATACATACTATATGTCTATATGTACTATATAAGAAGACTATATATACACACACACACACATATATATATATATATTATAAATATACTATAAGATAAGTATATATATACTATAGACTTATATACTTCCTATTCCTATATAGTTTATAAAATATACTATATAAGTTTATACATATATATATATATAAAAGTGTATATTTGAAGTATATATATATATATATATATATATGATTCATATACACACACACACACACTATATATATGTGTGTGTGTGTGTGTATGAGAGATGACTATATATAAGCTATAGACTTATATACTGTATGTACTATATAAGAAGACTATATATACATATTTATACATATATATAAATTATAAATATATTATAAGATAAGTATATATATACTATAGACTTATATACTATAAAAGAAGTAACATATATATATACATATATATATATCAACATTGATAACAATCATAAATGTTTCTTGAGCATCAAATCATCATCAGAATGATTTCTGAAGGATCATGTGACTCTGAAGACTGGAGTAATGATGCTGAAAATTCAGCTTTGATCACTGGATATAAATTACACTGTACTATATATTCATGTAGAAAACAGCTGTTTTAAATTGTAATAATATTTCAAAATTTTTATTGTATTTTTGATCAAATAAATGCAGCTTTGGTGAGCAGAACAGACTTCAGAAACTTTAAGTACTCTCACCGACACCAAACTTTTGAAATGTTTATACATTCAACCAAGAACCAATTTTAATTCTGAACATGATATTCATGAGGGTGACAATGGAGAGCGAGACATAACGTAAAACCGCAAAAACATGTGCCACACGTGGGCCTTAGAGAGAGACAAACAGAAGAACCCAAAAGTGCTGTGACCTCTTTGGAGTGAAATTGAAATGTGTGGCAGTGCAATGAGACACTTAATGAGAATAAGAACGAGTGAGCTGATCTTAAAGGAGAACAGCGTGAAAACAGCGGTGGATGAGGCAGCAGCTCAGTTCAGATACTCAGCACTGTTCGTTTGGATTAATCAAACATCACTATTGCACTATTGCACTCATTTCTTTTATGTACAGGCATTTAAACAAAAAATAGTTGTACAAAAATGATTAAATCATGCATCTAGCTTGCTTCCTAATCCAGTTGTCTCATGAAACTGGCCTTGAATGACGAACATTGTTTGTTCCTCATCGCTTGGAGGCCCAAACCTGCAGATATAAAAGATAATTAAATAAATAAACAGAAATAATTGGACAATAAAGAAATGAATGACTTAATAAAACAAATATAATTTATTTGTAATTCAATTTAAATACTGGATTTTTTAAAATTACTTTATTTTTATTCTTTTTAACTTTTATTTATTTATTTTTAAATTTATTTTTGTATTTATTTTGCATGTGGGAAACATATGAATAAAAAAAATGTGAAAATAAAAGAATGAATATAGCTAAAAAGAATAAATATAATTAAAAAATAAATACAGAAAATAATAAATTATGGAAAAAAATGATAGAAATACAAAAATAAATAATAATAAATTAAATATAAATTTATCAAGTAATTTTTTTTATTTATTTTCATATTAATTCATTCATTCATTTTTAATATATGCATTTGCAAGCAATTGCTTTGGATAAAAGCATCCATCAAATACATAAATGTAAATAAAATATCGAATATTTCATTGCACTAGTGCGAAAAAGCGCCCTGTCATTTCATGTCCTTTTTTTTCCAACCAAACACATTTGCGTTCACAAGTAGGAGCTTCCCAGGAGGACTTGAGGTGAGTGAGTGACGCAGGGATGACAGCTGACACCGCAGCGAGGGTTCTTCGCAACTGCGCGATGGTTTTCGTAGCCGTGTTTCTGTGTTCGGCTGCGGTGTGACGGGGTCTCGAATGATACTGAGTTTGTGTTGTTCACTGAAGTGGTCTGGGAATGTGACGTGTGTGAAACAACACACCCTCGTGTCCCGTTCCCCGTAGGTTCAGGTCTGACCCGTGAGCTCAGGATGAGGGAGGGCAAGTGTTGTCCTACTTTGAAAGTGACAGCTGACCCATGGAAAGCTGACGGTGGGCAGAAAGAATGCCAGTCATGTGGAGGTCTAGGGCAGGTACGACTGCCATACTAGCAGAGCAAACTTTGGATCTGTTTGTGCTTAAACGAAATGGTTGGAAGCAAAATAGAGTGTTTTTACTCTCTGTTGAAGAGGCAAAAATCAAAAGCTTCAAACGGGGAGCAACTTCCAGTTTCTCGTCAGTCCGCCGGGAAAAATGAGGCAGGACTTATCAAGTGTTGTTTATGCAAAATGGAATTCCAGACATTTAAAATGGACACACAACCGTAAGACGCACGTTATTTGAACACTACGTTTCACTGTGGAGAAAGTTGATATTTGTAAACATTGTTGCTGTATTTTGTGATGTGTTTACTTTCACTGTACTACCCAGCTAACAAAAATATGTTCTAAGAATGTTTTGTTAATGTTCCTCTTAAGTTATGAAAACTTTTTTGGAAAACGTTTTTCTTAGAATCGCAATTCTGGCTTTATATCTTGTAATTCTGACTTTCTAACTCGCAACTCTGACTTTCTAACTCACAATTCTGACTTTATAACTCGCAATTCTGACTTTATATCTCACAATTCTGACTTTATCTTGTAATTCTGACTTTATATCTTGTAATTCTGACTTTATATCTTGTAATTCTGACTTTCTAACTCGCAACTCTGACTTTCTAACTCACAATTCTGACTTTCTAACTCGCAATTCTGACTTTATATCTCGCAATTCTGACTTTATATCTCACAATTCTGACTTTATAACTCGCAATTCTGACTTTATATCTCACAATTCTGACTTTATAACTCGCAATTCTGACTTTATATCTCACAATTCTGACTTTATCTTGTAATTCTGACTTTATATCTTGTAATTCTGACTTTATATCTTGTAATTCTGACTTTCTAACTCGCAACTCTGACTTTCTAACTCACAATTCTGACTTTCTAACTCGCAATTCTGACTTTATAACTCGCAATTCAGACTTTATATCTCACAATTCTGACTTTATCTTGTAATTTTGACTTTATATCTTGTAATTCTGACTTTATATCTCGCAATTCTGACTTTCTAACTCGCAACTCTGACTTTATATCTTGTAATTCTGACTTTCTAACTCGCAATTCTGACTTTATATCTTGTAATTCTGACTTTCTAACTCGCAACTCTGACTTTATATCTTGTAATTCTGACTTTATATCTCGCAACTCTGACTTTATATCTCGCAGCTCTGACTTTATATCTTGTAATTCTGACTTTCTAACTCGCAACTCTGACTTTATATCTCACAATTCTGACTTTATATCTCGCAACTCTGACTTTATATCTCACAATTCTGACTTTATATATCGCAACTCTGACTTTCTATCTTGTAATTCTGACTTTCTATCTTGTAATTCTGACTTTTTATCTTGTAATTCTGACTTTATATCTTGTAATTCTGACTTTTTATCTTGTAAATCTGACTTTTTATCTCGCAATTCTGACTTTTTATCTCACAATTGTGAGAAAAAAGTCAGAATTGTGAAATAAAAACTCGCAATCTTTTTTTTTTTTAATTTTGTAGTGGAAACAAACTTTATTATCATAAAGCCATTATAAAGCGTCTCTGCAGTGTGTTCATGTTTTTACTCGTGTCAAGAAATTAAAGTAAAAGAAGGCGGAGCCTCGGAGCCAAACGCTCCTATGCCACGATCACCCCGGACCGATGGTGGTTCGACGGTGTTTACCAGCCAGAGTGAACTTTTGGCCTGGTTTTTGTGGAAATGACATCACACCAGTGTGATTTCCCTTGAAGTCTATCGGAGCCTTTAGCTGAGTATTCGTCAAACACGGCGTCAAAGAAGGCCTTAGTCAAATTCAAGAAGTATGCAATCACATATAAAGTACCTGATAATTGATCATGATGCACAACAGTATTCTTTCAAATTACTGATTGGTTTCATGGTCTGAATTGTGGCACCTCGTGTCTAATATGACTGGTACTCAGTTCCATCTGCAATCAAGCACAGTTGCTAAAAGTGACACGGGTTCAGCCCTGAAGATTTCAGCCGTACCTCAAGTAGGAGCTGAAGCGGCTGTCAGAGATGATGACAGGCTACACCCACACTCGCCCTGCTTCTCGCTAACAGCCAGCCTTTCGATGCTAATCAGTGTATTAATCACTAATTGCTTCCCCACGCACGCAGACTGCGGTTCCCCTGGAAGGTGAGGGTTCGGGAGGGGTTGATTGACAGCAGGTTCAGTGGGCCGCTGTAATCACGGGGGAGAACTCGCAATCCTCTCGCAGTTAGCATGCTAGCAACACGCTAATGACGAGGAGAGCGTGGCGCTCTGAAATCAATACGCCCACTGAAATCAGGCTCGAGTGACTCCTTCGCTCCAGCAGGCATCTCTTAGGATGAGTTGTGCTCGTATTTGTAAAATCTCGAGGCTGAGGGGTGAAACCTGAAGCGCCGTCGTTATGCTTAATCATGTCCTGAAATTACGTCTGGGAAAAAAGTCATTGGAAGCATCCATTTTCCCTCAGCGCTGTCACCTGTGGAAACCAGAAACACAATGCATGCGCAACAAATCATCATTACAGTAATGGACGGTGCAGATATCTCAAAATACATGTTTGAACTCACACATAATGCAGTATATTTAGAAAAACAAACGTCAATATTACAATATTGATCGTTGACTGCAGTGTCAACGCGATGTTCGCGCTCACGTTGCTCTACGGCAGATTATCGCAGATTATTGGAGTACGTTTTACGAGGTTTTTCTACTTCAAAATTGCGTTTCTTTGTATTTATGTGTGAAATTGAGCCGTTTCTGAGTGAAAATGTTTCTACACCAAAACATTTTTCAGTGTAGTAAAAAAAAACACAATGTATTTCGAGAAAAAATCTTTTATCTTTTTCTATTTTTGTAGTTCTAAAATATCAACCATCATTCTTCTACTATATTTATATTGAAATAAATTGGAAAAAAGTTGTATACTTCAATTATATACAGTACTTAATGCATAAGACATATATATTTATATATACATTTAAATAAACATAATTAAATGCAGTTTTGTTTTAGTAATATTCAGATACTATTATAGTTTTTATTAATATTTTGAATTAGATTTCATGTTTATATTTTCCAGGTAAAGTTTCATTTTTATATTTATTTTTTCATATGTCTATACAGTTTTTATTGATTTTTATAGTTTTTGTTATTGTAAATACAGTACTAGCTTCAATAAAATACATTTTTTGGTGTCATTTTTATTTTTTCAAATGTTTACAGTTTTTATAAATAGTTTTTTATATTAAATACAGTACTAGCTTTAATAAAATATATTTTTATATTGTTTTTTTTCATATGTCCATACAGTTTTTATTGATTTTTTTTATAGTTATATACAGTACTATCTTTAATAAAATATGTTTTTTAATATTTTATTTTCTATCAGTTCATGTTTATTTTATTACAAGCAACAACATTGTGTTTAATGATTTCAGTTATGATAATAACAACCCTGATTTAATATTTAGCAAAAGTCTGCAATCCAAATCATAATCCTCAGGATACATACACAAATTTACTAAATACTACACAAAAGTATTTTTTAAAGAAAAACAACACATCAGAATACATACAGAAACAATAAAAGCTCATAAAAGCTTTATATATAATATACAGTAATTAGAAAATATTGATTATTAAGTAATATTTTTCTATACAGGCATGTAAACAAAAAAATAGTAGCACAAAAATACATTATATTAATATTTGCACCCCATCTTTATAAGCGAAAGAAAAAAAAATTTTTTTTATTTATTTTATTCAATTTTTTTTCAACTATTCACAGTCAGATGGCAAATACTCTGATAAATATATGAAGATTTAAAAAATCCTATTTTACTGTCATAGTAGAGCTAAAAACATAGTAGTCGCATGTATGCAATAATGATTTTAATATTCATATACTGTGGAGATACCGCGGTACTGAAATAATACCATAGTAGAACCGACAAGACATAGTAATACTGTGTTATTTTGTGTAAGTGGATTTATTGATGCATTTATTGATGCATACCGTTAGATCAGGTTTAGTTGATGAGAAATAAACCTGTTGAATTTATTCTCCACACAAACAAAGTGCGCTAAACACTCCAGGAAAGGAAATCCGATCACACACACGATGCTTGTGCAGAAAGCGATTACCTGGTTTAGTGTGTCCTCGCTAAACAACTATCAGTTTTCATTTAACCTTGATTTGCTCACGCGTGTGTTTCTCGCTGAGAGTTATTCAGGGCAAAGCATGCGATCACGCAATCCACGTCTCACCCATGCGAGTGATTTATAAGAGCCTGGATGAAACACAACAGATGCATCTTCTCCGTTTAACAAAGTGAGACTATTGAGAACGGGGGAGAGCAGAATAATGGGACATTTAATGCTCTCCATGTTTTATGAACTGAACCCTTAGACTAATACAACACTTGATTAATGAAAACCACACATTTCTCAAAAGAATCATTTCTTATGTAGGTCTGAGTATAGCGATTGAACAAAATTACTAATCGGGAGGACTATATTTTGAATATTCACACTGTATTTGTGGGAATTCTGCTCATTAAATTTCATTTGACTAAAAAAATGTGATAAAAAATGCTAATGAATCGGTTCAAACTACTCGTTTAACTGAATCAATTTAACTCTGATTCGATGATTCTTTCATTCATGCTTCTCGCATGACATTTTCCAGTTCAATATTGTTTATTTCACACATAAATATTGAGATACAATGTCATTACAATTTTTTAATGAATAAATTGTGATTTATAATTTCACAAAAGATTTAAATTTCCAAACAAATGCTGTTTTTTTTTAACTTTCTGTTAATCACAGAGTCCTTCTAAACAAAATGTATCAGTTTCCACAAAAATATGAACCATTTACAACAATCATGTTTTTTGAGCATCAAATGCATTAGAATGATTTCTGAAGGATCATGTGACTCTGAAGACTTGAGTAATGATGCTGAAAATTCAGCTTTGATCACTGAATATAAATTATATTTTATTATGTATTCATGTAGAAAACAGATGACTTAAATTATAAAAATATTTCACAATTTTTACTGTATTTTCGATCAAATAAATGCAGCCTTAGTTGAGCATAAAAGGCTTCTCCCTTATATATATATATATATATTGAATATCGTCAAAAGATCATCAAAATATTAAGATATAATTACTTTAGCGCTTTATCACCCAGTCCATAAATATTACAGAAAGCATCACACGAGGAACGTCGAGCGTGAACCGCGGTCACTTACCGTGTTAATTCAGAACAAGAGTCCGAGTCTCAGCGGGCGTCTACACTGTTAAAAATTAACTGTAAATTTTACAGTATAATACTGGCAGGGTTGCCAGCCAGTTACTGTAATTTTTACAGTACCAGTACTATAATTTAATTTACAGAATTTTACTGTATTCTTTGATTAACTATTTTTTTTTAAAATTTGCTATATTTTTTCTTACCACAGTTGTAGACCACTCTCTCTTGCCGTTGAAAATCCCACAATGCCTCTTTATGCTTGCAATTTACAGCAATATCCTGTAATTTTGAGTCAAACCGCCACGCCCCCCAGAATGCATTGCAGTTTACAGCAATATGCTGTATTATTAAAAATACAGCCATCGGCTGTAAAATATTGCTGTAATTTTTACAGCAATTCATTACAGTGTAGATTCGAGCCACTTCAGAATGCTTTTGGGATTAAATAATTCAGTCATGATAAAGTTCTGGTCACTTAAGGTGACCTCGTTGACCTCGTTTCCGCTTGCAGTGAAGGTTTCATCAGTCGGTCCTCAGATGAAAACCATTCAAATTGGATTATTGGTGTTTTTGCTGGATTCTCTGGTTTTGCTGCAGATTGGTCAAATTTGAATGTGAAAAGTGAGAATGATTAGCCCTGACTAACTGCAAGTTTGCAACTGACCCCAGATCGACATCATGAGTGTCTGTCATCAGATCAGTGATGCAGAAAGCGCTGCATGACCCAGAGGATTCATATGCCATATGCAAGTGAATCAGGGTCCACATCCTCGAATATCTGGGCCGAGCGCCAGCAGAGAAGCCAGTGACATTCAGCAAGATGTACATACAGTGTCTTAATTATTTCAGTAGAAGCTCACAGAACATTTCGTAATATATATGCAGATTCTTGCAGTCCAATCTGTTTTTATGGGAGTCAGTCTTCGGTTATCTATGTAGAGATGGTTTATGGAAATGGAAATGGAAATAGCCACGCCTGGACAACAGCCACGTCAACGACCAGCCGGATCAAGTGAAAAGTCGCAGTGTGTTATCTTATAATTGCTATAATGTTCACTCGCAAATAGCATTTAAAGAACAGGTCATGCGGAAATGAAAATTCTGCCATCATGTCGCACCAAACCCAGATTAGACATCAGAAAAATGCAACATGAATAGCGTGGAAAAAAGTGATCTGGTTTGAAAATGATTTCATTTTTGGGTGAACTGTTCCTTTAAATTCGTAAACTTTCCATTATAAGAATATAATGAAAGATGCAAAAATGTAAATTCTGCGATCATGTTGCACCAAACTCAGATTGGAAATCAGAGAACGCAACATAAATTGCATGAAAAAATGATCTGGACTGAACTGTTCCTTTAAATTGACTTTATTTTGTATTATCGAGTGCGAACCATATAAAAAAATGATTTCATTTTTGGGTGAACTGTTCCTTTAAATTCATAAACTTTCAATTATAAGTATATAGTGAAAGAAAAGTTCATGCAAATATAAAAAATCTCCCATCATGTTGCACCAAACCCAGATTAAAAATAATACAAATGCAACATAAATTGCATGGAAAAATGAGCTGGTTCGTAAATGATTTCATTTTTGGGTGAACTGTTCCTTTAAATTTGTAAACTTTCAATTATAAGAATTTAATGAAAGATGCAAAAATGTAAATTTTGCGATCATGTTGCACCAAACCCAGATTAAAAATAATAAAAATGCAACATGAATTGCATGGAAAAATGAGCTGGTTCGTAAATGATTTCATTTTTGGGTGAACTGTTCCTTTACATTCATAAACTTTAAATTATAAGTATATCGTGAAAGAAAAGTTCATGCAAATATGAAAATTCTGCCATCATGGTGCACCAAAGCCAGATTAAAAATAAGAAAAATGCAACATAAATTGCATGAAAAAATTATCTGGTTTGTAAATGATTTCATTTTTGGGTGAACTGTTCCTTTAAATTCATAAACGTTAAATTATAAGAATATAATGAAAGATGCAAAAATGTAAATTTTGCGATCGTGTTGCACCAAATTCAGATTAGAAATCAGAGAATGCAACATAAATTGCATGAAAAAATGATCTGGTTTGTAAATGATTTAATTTTTGGGTGAACTGTTCCTTTAAATTCATAAACTTTCAATTATAAGTATATAGTGAAAGAAAAGTTCATGCAAATATAAAAAATCTGCCATCATGTTGCACCAAAGCCAGATTAAAAATAATAAAAATGCAACATGAATTGCATGGAAAAATGAGCTGGTTCGTAAATGATTTCATTTTTGGGTGAACTGTTCCTTTAAATTCATAAACTTTCAATTATAAGAATATAATGAGAGATGCAAAAATGTAAATTCTGCCATCATGTTGCACCAAACCCAGATTAAAAATAATAAAAATGCAACATAAATTGCATGAAAAAATGATCTAGTTCATAAATGATTTCATTTTGGGGTGAACTGTTCCTTTAAATTCATAAACTTTAAATTATAAGAATATAATGAAAGAATAGTAAAAATTCTGCCATCATGTTGCATCAAACCCAGATTAGAAATAAGAAAAATGCAACATGAATTGCATGAAAAAATGAGCTGGTTCGTAAATGATTTCATTTTTGGGTGAACTGTTCCTTTAAACGCACATTATATTGTATTATTGAATGCGAACCGTGTAAAATATCAACTTTAAATGAATTCATATTCTCAAACACAAGCTCTCAAACTCTAAATTATAAGAATATAGTGAAAGAATACAAGAACCATAATGTTGCACAATTAAAGTGACCAACTCCAAAAATGAGTAAAAAAGTTCAACACAAAAGTATGGAACAATGGTTGTAGATGTTTATATTTTGGGCTGAATTATTCCTTTAAATGCAGTTGATTCTGTGTAAAATGTCAGCGTTGAATGAATTCACATTCTCAAACACAAGCCCGGCTCTCTTCGCTGCGGCGTCTCGGCGCTTCTCTAGGGCATGCGCTTGCTCTTTCTCTCACGGCTGACATTCTCATGGTTGTTTGCGTCTGGTCTGCACGAGGGACCTTTTATGATGTCATTTCTGATATGTCCCGCTGGTGGCAGAGACTGTACTGACATTTGACTTTGGCTCTGTAACTTCTCAGTGTCAAGTGTGCTGATAAGAGGCGTGACTTCATCGAGGCTGCTGACACCACAGGCTGAGCCTCGAACCTCAGCACACTCGACTGAAGCCCGAGGAATTCCCCCGCGTCACATGTTCCACATCACAGCGTGACTGTTTGCTTCCTGAATGCTCTTTTACTATGAATTAATATGCTTTTTATAGTTTTCATTTGAATTGTTTTATTTAATTTGTTGTTTTTATTATAATTTGTATTTTAATTATTTTAATTAGAAATGTTGCTGTGGCAACTAACTGAAATTAGTTTTTCAGTTAACAGTTATTTTATTTCAATTATCGTAAACGACTTTATTTCTTGCAATTCTGACTTTATTTCTCGTAACTTTGACTTTATTTCTTGCAATTCTGACTTTATTTCTCGTAACTTTGACTTTATTTCTCGTAATTCTGACTTTATTTCTCGGAATTCTGACTTTATTTCTCGCAATTCTGACTTTATTTCTCGTAATTCTGACTATTTATTTCTCGTAATTCTGACTTTATTTCTTGCAATTCTGACTTTATTTCTCAGAACTTTGACTTTACTTCTCGTAATTCAGACTTTATTTCTCGTAATTCTGACTATTTACTTCTCGTAATTCAGACTTTATTTCTCGTAATTCAGACTTTATTTCTCACAATTCTGACTTTATTTCTCGTAATTCTGACTATTTATTTCTCGTAATTCAGACTTTATTTCTCACAATTCTGACTTTATTTCTCGTAATTCTGACTATTTATTTCTCGGAATTCAGACTTTATTTCTCGCAATTCTGACTATTTATTTCTCGTAATTCTGACTTTATTTCTCGTAATTCTGACTATATATTTCTCATAATTCAGACTTTATTTCTCGTAATTCAGACTTTATTTCTCGGAATTCTGACTTTATTTCTTGTAATTCAGACTTTATTTCTCGCAATTCTGACTTTATTTCTCGTAACTTTGACTTTACTTCTCATAATTCAGACTTTATTTCTCGCAGTTCTGACTTTATTTCTCACTATTCTGACTTTATTTCTCACAATTCTGACTTTATTTCTCGCAGTTCTGACTTTATTTCTCACAATTCTGACTTTATTTCTCGTAATTCAGACTTTATTTCTCGTAATTCAGACTTTATTTCTCACAATTCTGACTTTATTTCTCGTAATTCTGACTATTTATTTCTCGGAATTCAGACTTTATTTCTCGCAATTCTGACTATTTATTTCTCGTAATTCTGACTTTATTTCTCGCAATTCTGACTATTTATTTCTCGTAATTCTGACTTTATTTCTCGCAATTCTGACTATTTATTTCTCACAATTCTGACTTTATTTCTCACAATTCTAACTATTTCTCGTAATTTTGACTATTTCTCATAATTCTGACTTTATTTATTTCTTGCAATTCTGACTTTATTTATTTCTCGCAATTCTGACTTTGATTTTGAGAAAAAAAGTTGCGATCACCTTTTTAATTTGTTTTTATTCTGTTGCTAAAACTAGCTTCCATCACAACAACACCGTTTCCTGGTCAGAGTAGGCATTTACTCAACACCATTTTCAACTAAAAGCAGAAAACTTTTTATGGCCGTTCATTGACACTACAACAGCGTTTTGAAAACGCAAACTTTCGAAAACAGGTTTCAAAGTGCAAGTTTTTGAAAACGATACCATTACCGTCTCCTTGTAAACTAAACAAAAATGTGAAATTGTGAAAACAGTAAAATCATCCACATGCATATAACGTGTTCAATCTATATAGTGTTTCTTTACAATGACATCGCCATCTACTGGCATGACACCAGAATACAGCGTTTTTAGTTGTTTTCACAGATCCGGGCATCGTTTGGACAATGTTGTCAAAAACTGAGAGGAAAAACTTTTCTGTTTTTAGGACGACTTTGTCATGTACCCTTAATCCGCTAAATTCATCCGTACACATTATTAGGATTAAAAAAAATCCTCTTAATTTTCAATGAATGTGTATCATGTAACTCACAACTGTTCGTATATCAACAAATATAATTATATAATGATACCACAGAAGTTGTGTTGTTTGGCTCGGCTGACACCTCTCATCCTAACTCATTCATGCTCACTTCAGAGTTAGTTTAGTTTGGTCGCGTGTGCATCGCGGCGGCGCTGATATACGGCGCTCTGGCCTGGAACGGTCGAAGCCATTAAAACACACTGTCGTGATGTCGATGACAAGCTGCTCTCCTTCGTCGGCATCAGAGGCGCTCGGCACACGCCCCCACAGCCGAGAGAGACGGAGGGCCGTCCTGAGGTGACCCCGACTCTCCAGCGCCGCGTGTTGCTTCCGTCTCAGATGTAGTGCTGCTGTCAAACTAAAGGAGATGTTTATTCATCACACTCAACCTATTCACTAAAAAATCTATTGTTCTATCCATCCATCCATCCATCTATCCATCTATATATCTATCTATCTATCTATCTATCTATCTATCTATCTATCTATCTATTTATCTATCTATCTATCTATCTATCTATCTATCTATCTATCTATCATCCATCCATCCATCCATCTATCCATCATCCATCCATCCATCCATCTATCTATCTATCATTTTCTGAATCAGTATTTTAACTTTTAAAAATATCTAATCATTCTTAAAACTTAAAACAAGATCGATCTATCTACCTATTAGTTATTTGTTTATTGATTTATTTTATCATTTAAAATAGCATAGCATCAAAGGCTCAAGGGTAATACAATTTAAAATAAATTGTAATAACAATAATATGTCAATTAGTTGTACATGACAATACTATCTCTTCAAACAAATAAAATAAATATGTAAAATTAAATAAAATAAACAAAATACCAACAATAATAATAACAACAGGTACATAAAATCTTCAAATTTTAAATTCTTAAATTGTTATTTTAGTATTATTTATATGCAATTCTTATATTTAGTATTTTTTTTTATTCGCTTTTCAATTTTTTTTTTGTAATAACCAAAATTATTATTTGTATTTATAAGTTTTAGACAAAAAGTTATTTTGTGCTTTCGTCATTTTTATTTATTTATTCATTTTTTTATATTTCTGTTTATCTTTCATTTTTGTGTTATCAATTTTAGTAATTTTGGTACTTTAGCTTTAGCTTTTTTATTTCAATTTTTATATATAAAATTTTATATATATTTTATATATATTTTATAATATTTAATTTTCATTTTTTTTAGTTTAAGCTTTTCATCTAGTATTTATTTCAATGAACAAAAACAATTTTTAAAAAAATATTTTTATATATATTTGTTATTTGTGAGTGAATGCAAAAGTTTCTCGAGGGAACGCAAACATTGCAAAATATATTTTTTTTCTCACATCTCAAATTTTTTGCCCCTTTTAGGGGCTCCGCAAAAACTCAATGAAGCCATTGTAATTTACGACTATACATTAAGTTTAATAAATTCTATTTATACAGGAATGTGAATCAAACCCACAACTTTAGCATTACCGTATGCTTTATTAGTTAAGCTACAGAAACAGAAACCAACATGTACAGATCCACTCAAGATCTACTTCATGTTTATAGTTTTGTACCAATCGCCAATTGACCCTTCGCAAAGCCCCGCCCCCTTTAGTTACCGTTGCTATGTCCTACAATCCATGCGCTCTCACGCCACACAACATGTTCTCACGCAGTGAGAGGACACTGACAACGTATGAAACAGTTTCATATTTTGTAAAGAAGTTGAATCAATAAACAGCGTCTAGTGTGTGTTTAATGTGTGGTGACAGATCGCTGTAGCTCCTCGTAAAGCGATCATCTCTTCATACTAGTTCATTTATAGCATCAAATAAACATGAATGAACATCAGAAGGAATGTTGTTTCAAGACGTGATTCAAGTTCACCAACGTTAATCTACTAACTCCCCTGACCGCTTTGACGGACAAAATGGCGGATTCGGGGTTATGATTGGTCAGATCGCCTGTCAATCAAACTGTTTGCGAAGGATCGATTCCACAAAATCCGAATTCTGATGCAAAATCAGTTGAGAATTTAAATTGTATTGTTTTCAGAAGGTGTGAACAGTACTTAAATGTGCCGGGACAGAATGTTTTTGCTGGGTTAGAACAATCTTTGGGTCACAGATTCTCACTCAATCAATTCCAATAATAGATTTAGATGATTGAATAGAGATTTGACGATGCGACTCTTAACGCAGGATTTATTGAGCACATTCGCAAGCAATTATCCTAATTAAATACCTGTATATGAGCTTCATATATATATATGAAAGAATGCAGCCGGTAAAGAAATTAAAATGCCTGTATTCTGTCTAATGCATCATTAAAATTCAGACGAAATGAACCTCGGCACCTTGCTCTGAATAATGTGTCAATTTGAATATGTGTGTGGGAGCAAATGCTGAGTTTCAGGGCCACAGAACAGTCTGAGACGTCGGCTCGGCGCTGTTAAAACAGGGCGCTGCGGGCTTCGCTCTCTCTCTCAAAGGAGAAGTCACAGTCAGAAATTCTGCTGCGAGGCGAGAAAACAATTCCGGCATGTTGTGTTTTTGTTCGCTTGCGCCGGACACAATGTGGGCTTCGTGGCCTTCCGGGCTGTGAGCTTCTGAAATGGTATGGAAATAAAGACTGGGGTTATTCTCAGTGAGGCTGAGGAAAGACAGACGGAAATCTGTTTAACCCCTCGGTGCCGCTGCGCTCACGAGCCGTTCTCTGTGTGATTGATAATGCGGTCCGAAACCAAACAGCAAATCGAACGCAACTAAATGCCATTAACCATTGAACTCAACAACTTGACCTGTTTTTGACAAATATTGCTGTATTTTTGTTGTAAGGAACATAAACACTTTACATTCTGCTGCCATCAGGCTGACGCTGGTTCATGCATCATCTAACATTAACTAACAATGCGTTTGTTGCATTAGTTATTTAACGTTGGTTCGTGTCAGCTCACGTCCATTACATATTATTAACAGACACGACTGATTTTAATGAACATTGACTAAGATTAACCCTTGTGTTATGTTGCGGGTCAATTTGACCCGTTTAGATTTTCTAGTTGTTGGAAATATTGTTTTTTTTCTTGATATTTTGTGACTTTTTCTCATTTATCATCATGCAAAGTTTCAACATGCTGGTGTTTTTTGACATATACAAACAAAATGACTGTTACGTTTGTGATGTTCGCCGGGTCAATTTGACCCGCATATTTTAACACTCTAAAGCAACTGACCCAAAATAATAACATTTCTTGGTTATATTTTGTTATTTTATTTTTTTACTACCTTATGAAGCTAAAAAATCAGGTTTTCCACACTTATTTCAATACAGAAAAATGTTTTAACCAGCAGCATGTGTGTGAAGTTCATATCCAGAAAACGTCTCAGGTTACGCATGTAACCATGGTTCCCTGAGAAGGGGACGAGACGCTGCGTCAGAACGATGACGCAGCTCGAGTTCCCTGGAAAGGGAACACACACTTGCTCATGTCAGAAGAAACTTCACTATGAAATGAGTTTACAAAACAGCCAACTTAGGAAAAGTACATATTTTCATTATACAGCTACATTTAATAGTTCAGTTATGATGTTCTAAGAAAAAAAAAAGTTAAAAAAAATTTTAATTTTAAATTTTAGGAATTGTATTGAATCCAATTAGGGTCAATTTGTCCCGCTCCATAACGAATGTACACAGAAATCCAACAGCGCATAAGGGTTAATAAATGCCTTCAAAGTGTGTTTGTGTGCTAATTTGAACATCCTTCAGAAATCATTCTGATATTCTCAAGAAACATTTCTGATTATTATCAATGTTGAATACATTCTATTTTTCAGGATTCTTTAATGAATAGAACGTTTAAAAGAAGAATGTTTATTTGAAATTGACATTATAAATGTCTTTACTGTCACTTTTGATCAATTTAAAGCGTTCGTTCACCCAAAAATGTAAATTTCTGTCATTCTGTCGTTCTACACCCGTTCCTTCGTTCATCTACTGAACACAAATGAAGATATTTTTGATGAAATCCGATGGTTCAGTGAGTCTCTATTGACTGCAAGATAATTCACACTTTGTGTTTGATGTTATAAAGCGATGAGAATACTTTTTGTGCGCCAAAAAACCAAAATAACGATTTTATTCAACAATATCTAGTGATGGACGATTAAAAAATGCCTTAGAAGTGTGTTTGTGTGCTAATTTTAACATCCTTCAGAAATCATTCTGATATTCTCAAGAAACATTTCTGATTATTATCAATGTTGAATACAGTCGTTCTACAGCCGTAAGATCTTCGTTCATCTTCAGAACACAAATGAAGATATTTTTGATGAAATCCGATGGTTCAGTGAGTCTCTATTGTTTCAGATGTCCAGAAAGATACTTAAACATATTTAAAACAGGTCATGTGACTACTACCTTAATATTATAAAGTGATGAGAATACTTTTTATGTACCAAAAAACCATAAAATAACGGCCTTATTCAACGATATCTAGTGATGGACGATTTCAAAACACTGATTCATGACTCTTTTGATTCGAATCAGTGATTCGGTTCGCGTGTCAAACTCACGTGAACGATTGAAATTTTGAATGTTTATTCGAGTGTTTATTTTTTAAACATTCTAAAGAATTTTGTTTGTTTGTTTTTTGGAATACAAAATATTCTTAGTTAGAAAAAATTGCTGCCTAAGAGTTGTTTTTTTTGCAAACTCTTAGATTTTCACCACTAGTTTTTGTCTTCATAACTATTTTCATGAATCCAGACTCTTGTTTGGGATTTGATCCGTGTGTTTGACAGTATTCACAGTCACTGCAGCAGCTGGTCTGAGAACAGACACACTGCTACGGCTCTCCACCGTGTCTGCTAATAAAACGATACTATTATCCACATCAGACTCCAGAGCGAGACTGTGCTCAAACGCTCTTGTCTCAGTGCAGATTGAGCCATCTGTTCCTCCGTTGGACTGAATGATTGGAGGAGAGATCCTCTCTCATCTGTTCAAGCATGCGGCGTGAGCACAATGAGAACATCTGCACACTGAAACTCTGAAATCCCCGCTAAAACAATGGCACGTCGTTTCAACAAGTGGCTCCTCGAGTCCGGAGTCAGATGTTCGGTCGAAACACGCAGCTCTCGTGGTTTTCAGATCTGAGAAATGATGGAAACAATGTTGCGGTGTCACAGTGGATCATTTGCATGACTCGCGTTGTTATTTTACTATTCTTCATATGCTGTTATAGTTTTATTCATATTTAGAATTTACTTTTATTTTTTATATTTTCTGTTCATTTCAATTTTTTGGTATTTTGTTATGCACGTGTTATAATCATAAATATTACTATTTAGGTTTAAATTATTTTTAATTTCAGGGGTTTTTTTTTTTCTTCAGTTTTGTCAGTTTCAGTTTTTATTTATTTCTGTTTTTTTATTTATTTTTTATTTATTTATTTCCATTTATTTTATTATATATATATATATATATATATATATATAATATAAATATATTATATATAATAAATAATCTAATATATATAATATATAATATATTTTATATATATATATATATATATATATATATATATAAATATAAAACTAAACAAATATATATATATATATATATATATATTTTAGTTTAGTTTTATTTACACTGAAGACTGGAGTAATGATGCTGAAAATTCAGCTTTGATCACAAGAATAAATTACATTTTACTATATATTCACATAGAAAACAGCTGTTTTAAAGTGTAATAATATTTCATATTTTTCACTGTATTTTTGATCAAATAAATGCAGCCTTGGTGAGCAGAAGAGACTTTCAAAAACATTTAAAAATCTTAATTATTCCAAACTTTTCATTCTCATTTCTCAGCAAAAAGACCAAATTATTCATTTGCGTTCCACTTTTATCGGAGAGAAAGTTGATACTTGGATGAAATGTACCTGGAAACAAAATCTGAACGAGCAATAATCCGCTCCTCTTTCCTCCCCAGCTGTGAAGTAAGCACTTGCACAGGAGGCTCAGGATGAGAAAATGGCAGCCATACTGTTTCCACCGGGTCCTGACAGTCTACACCGGTTCACTCGTGAGTCCCTGGCTGGAATCGAGCAGCGGATCGCCGAGGAGGAGGCCCGCAATGCCAAGTACAAGGAGGACCTGGGCGACGTGGAGCCGCCCAAATCCCGGGCCGACCTGGAGGCCGGCAAACAGCTCCCACGAATCTTTGGAGACATTCCGTCTGGACTGGTGGGCGTCCCTCTGGAGGACATCGATCCGTTTTACTTCCAGAACAAGAGAGTGAGTGTAGCGTCACCATAGCAGACCTGTAGATGACATCGAGTCCGATTCTGAACGTGATGATAAAAAGTGTTGCGTTAAAAACAACCCAAGATGGGTTAAAAATGTAAAAACCCAACGATTGGGTTTTTTTTTTAAACCAGTAGTTGGGTTAAATGTTTGCCCAATATGCTGGGTAGTTTTATTTAACTCAAGGTTTGTTTAAAAATCACTATTATATAGCTGATAAACTACCCAGCAGGATGGGTAAACATTTAACCCAACCTCTGGGTTAAAAAAACCCCCAATCGCTGGGTTAAAGGAACCCAATCGTTACGTTGAAACAACCCAATCGCTGGGTTAAAACAACCCATTCGTTGGGTTAATACCACCCATTCGCTGGATTAAAACAACCCAATCATTGGGTTAAAACAACCCACACACTGGGTTAAAATAACCCATTTGCTGGATCAAAACATCCCATTCGCTAGATAAAACCAACCCAACCGTTAGGTCACAACAACCCATTCACTGGATTAAAACAACCCAATCACTGGGTTAAAACAACCCATTCACTGGGTTAAAACAACCCATTAGCTGAGTCAAAACAACCCATTCGCTAGATAAAAACAACCCAATCGTTAGGTTAAAACAACCCATTCACTGGGTTAAAACATCCCATTTGCTAGGTCACAACATCCCAATCGCTGGGTTAAAACAACCCATTCGTTGGATTAAAACAACCCAATCATTGGGTTAAAACAACCCATTCGCTGGGTTAAAACATCCCATTTGCTAGGTCACAACATCCCAATCGCTGGGTTAAAACAACCCATTCGTTGGATTAAAACAACCCAATCATTGGGTTAAAACAACCCACGCGCTGGGTTAAAACAACCCATTCGCTGGGTTAAAACAACCCATTCGCTGGGTTAAATCAAACCAATTGTTGGGTTAAAACAACCCGTTAGCTGGGTCAAAACAACCCATTCGCTAGATAAAACCAACCTAACCGTTAGGTTAAAACAACCCATTCACTGGGTTAAAACATCCCATTTGCTAGGTCACAACAACCCAATCGCTGGGTTAAAACAACCCATTCGTTGGGTTAATACAACCCATTCACTAGATTAAAACAACCCAATCATTGGGTTAAAACAACCCATTCACTGGATCAAAACATCCCATTCGCTGGGTTAAATCAAACCAATTGTTGGGTTAAAACAACCCATTAGCTGAGTCAAAACAACCCATTCGTTGGGTTAAATCAAACCAATTGTTGGGTTAAAACAACCCATTAGCTGAGTCAAAACAACCCATTCGTTGGGTTAAATCAAACCAATTGTTGGGTTAAAACAACCCATTAGCTGAGTCAAAACAACCCATTCGTTGGGTTTAAAATAACCCAACCATTAGGTTAAAACAACCCATTCGCTGGGTCAAAACATTCCATTCGCTGGGTTAAAACAACCCAATCGTTGGGTTAAAATAATTGCTGGGTTTGTCAATTTTGGGTGTTTTTAATCCAGTATTTTATATATCGTTTATGTGAGTGTACGCATGAGTGTATGCATGCAGGTGAAGTTGTGTGTCCTATTTAGTATATATAGTATATAATAATAATAATATGTTTAATTTATATAGCACCTTTCCCCAGCTCAAGGACGCTTCACAATAACAGTAAGGAACAAACCATCATTTCACACATAATCATTTAAATGGACAGTAGACATTTGCCCAGTCCAAGACATTGAGAATTAAAACAAAATTAATTATTAAAACTTAATCCATAAAGTGATCCCATGAAGGGAAGCCCTAAAAGGTTCTATATATGAAGTGCCTGGTGGAACCTTTTCAAGGGATAGTTCACCCTAAAATGAACATTGAGTCATCATTCACTCACCCTGCTGTTGTTCTAATGCCGTGTGCCAGTCTTTTTTTGGACAATTTCTCACAACTTGTGTGTTTTTCTGGGGGATTTGGAGTAAACTGTGGCGCTAATAGAGTCTCCTGAATGCGCAGTCGAGCAACCCTATCATACACCACCAGAACTCTTGGAATTTACGACACGCATTGCATCGAATCATTCTTCGATACTTTGTGCCTTTTTTAAAAAAACCGTTAAATCATGCTAGCAACATGCTAACAAGTTAAAAATGCTAAACCAGGCTAGCAACATGTTAAATAATGCTAATTGAGGCTAGCAAAATGCTAATTAATGCCAAAATTGTGCTAGAAACATGCTAACGTTAAAAAATATTTTTAAAAATGCTAGCAATATGTTAAATTGTGATAGCAACATGCTAATTAATTCTAATATATTAAAACATGTTATCCGCATGTTTAACCAAGCCAGCAGCATGCTAATTCATGCTAGCAATGTGTTAAAACACGCTGATAATTTTTGTTAGCAACATGCTAATTCATGCTAACAACATGATGAATCGTGCTAGCAACATGCTAATTAATTCTAATATGTTAAAACATGTTATCCGCATGTTTAACCAAGCCAACAACATGCTAATTCATGCTAGCAACATGATAATTTTTGTTAGCAACATGCTAATTCATGCTAACAACATGATGAATCGTGCTAGCAACATGCTAATTAATTCTAATATGTTAAAACATGTTATCCGCATGTTTAACCAAGCCAACAAAATGCTAATTCATGCTAGCAACATGATGAATCGTGCTAGCAACATGCTAATCCATGCTAGCAATGTGTTAAAACATGCTAGATCATCTATCTATCTATCGATCTATCTGTTTTTCTGCTAGACTTTATTGTCTTCAAAACATTACTTCAACTGTAAAACCTTCAAACTTTTAAAACTTTTTCAAACTTTTTCAAGCCAACTTCAAAGTTTGTGGTCCTTTTGTGGTCTGAAAAAGAAAGAACGGCATTAGAACAACAGCAGGATTTCTGACAAGAACCCAACCCTTTGCAGTGTACCACGGTAAGAAAGGTGTAAGTTTTAGTAAAACAAAACAGTGTCCATCAGTAAAGGGCAGCCGATACATTTGCGCTGAATCTGAGGGCGACAGGAATAGCAGGCAGTTGAATAGCATGACTCAGTGAGCCGCTGTTAATGCGACCGCTGCTGCGCTGGCTTCTCTCTCACACGCTCATGCTTTCACAAGCAGACAAATCTCCATTTCTATGGATTTCAGCTGAAAGTTTTGACTCAAAACTCCTTTTAAATGCTATTTTCAGTGGGGAAATGTGCCCTGTTTAGACTTTTCTAAGCCGTTAAGAAAGATGAATTGACACTTAACAGGACTCCCTCTGTTAAAGGCCCAAAAGTTTTGCCTCTCCCTTTGATATTTTTGCAAGCCCACGCTTATTTCCAGAGAAAAGAAATTGTTATAAATAAAAGTTTTGTATTTCTTAAGCTCCATTCGCACAGGATTAGTTTTGCATCCAGAGCACATGACCTTACATAACAGCCACATCTAGACAATATATAAATATTTACATATAATATATAATACGAGCTTTACGAGCTTTTTATTTCTATTTTTTCCTCATTGTCACGGTCATATTCTGCTTTGGTTTCATTTCACCTTTTCTTGAGTTTTTGTTACTAGTTCGTTTCCATGGTTTCTGATTAAGTTGTGCACCTGTTTCTAGTTTTATTTAATGTTGCAAGTTTTACTTTAGCATTCTGATGATCATCGTTCTGTGTCATTCATCGGAACATTCATTCATTAAAATTGCACATGACCTTACATAACAGCCACATCTAGACAATATATAAATATTTACATATATATATATATATATATATATATATATATATATATATAATACGAGCTTTACGAGCTTTTTATTTCTATTTTTTCCTCATTGTCACGGTCATATTCTGTTTTGGTTTCATTTCACCTTTTCTTGAGTTTTTGTTACTAGTTCGTTTCCATGGTTTCTGATTAAGTTGCGCACCTGTTTCTAGTTTTATTTAATGTTGCAAGTTTTACTTTAGCATTCTGATGATCATCGTTCTTTGTCATTCATTGACTCGGAACATTCATTCATTAAAATTGCACATGACCTTACATAACAGCCACATCTAGACAATATATAAATATATATATATATATATATATATATATATATAAATATATATATTTTTTTTTTTATGTATATATATATATATATATATATATATATATATATTTTTTTTTTTACGAGCTTTTTATTTCTATTTTTTCCTCATTGTCACGGTCATATTCTGTTTTGGTTTCATTTCACCTTTTCTTGAGTTTTTGTTACTAGTTCGTTTCCATGGTTTCTGATTAAGTTGCGCACCTGTTTCTGGTTTTATTTAATGTCGCAGGTTTTACTTTAGCATTCTGATGATCATCGTTCTGTGTCATTCATCGGAACATTCATTCATTAAAATTGCAAATTTCATATTAAATTCAGTTATAATCAACTCTACAGAAAACAATATTGTCGTCATTCAGCTCAATTTTTTCCCATGTGGATTCAGTTCAGTGACAGTCAATTCAGTTTGAACTGAACTTTGTTCAAAACTCAATTCAGTTCAAATTTCGTTTCTCATCTGATAGTGTCAGTGTCGATAAATTGCTAATATTACTAATTCTAAATATGAATTAATTAACCCTTTTAAATCCATAAAATCCCCATAATCAAGAAAATAACAGTGTTCATGTTGTAAAATTCATCAATCATGAAACAAATTCAGCTGTTTCAGTTTCATTCAGCTCAATTCAGTTCAATAACAATGTCGATGTTGCAAATTTAGTTTCTTTAGTTTAGTTTCAGTGCTGTTAAATTGCTAATATTACTAAATATCAATTCTATTAAACCTATAAAATCACCCTCAGTACTACCAGTGCACTATGTTACAAGTCTTCTGAATTAATTTGACAAAAAGACAGAAATTTAGGTCGTTCACTTAAAACCTTGTTTCGGCCTTAGGCCTGAAATCTCGTTCAAAGCTTTGAAAATCCACTAGATAACTCCTTTTGTGTTTTGAGCAACACGAGGGTGAGAAGATGATGACAGACCTTTCATTTTCGAGTGAACGATTGCTTTAATATAATTTCCGATTGCGGTAGATGCATTGTGCTTTTATTTACTTCTTAAACAAGCATTGTTTGAAGCCACGGCGAGGGCAGCGGTTAGTTGGGTTGGATTTCCCTCTGCCCTCTCTTCCTTGTTGTGTTACTCTCCAAATCCGCTCATGTGGACCTGCAGTTGGCAGATGATATCCCAGAGGAAATGTGAGGAAAGTGGAAACAAACACAGGCAAAACTTGACCTAGATGTTACATAAGAATAGAGAACATAAGGGCGGAGAAAGCAAGCTATTTACAGAGGTTACAAAGGCCGCGACGCTGGATCGCTGAGAAAGGCGCCTACTGTAGCAAAGATGCCGCGCAATGAAAGGGCTTCATCGCGCTAAAATATGCTGACCCTGATGCTGCCTGCCTGCAATTACTCTTTGCGCCGTGACTCCTCGCATTATTTATGCGATGGGGAGATGGCGTAAATCGAGCTCTGCGAGGGGGCCATGAATCCTCGGCAACCATAAGGCGTGTTTGTGCAGCGCAGGGAGAGAAAAGCTCCCGGTACTGTCAACCATGGCGACAGACGGGAGTCCCGCGAGAGCGCCGATCCTCCCGCTGAGCCCTGTAGTAATGTATTTGCGTGTTTTGTGCACTCCCGAGCGTTGCTTCCTGCTTTATCATTATAATTACAGTTTGTTTGAATAATGCATTTATATAGCCTTACAAAAGTGGTCCATGGTAACCGTCGTTAAGGAATAACTACAGTAAGGATGCGATAAATAGATCAAAGAATTCTGAAAAATAGTATGTATCAAATGCATTAGAATGATTTCTGAAGGATTTATTTGGATATAAATTACATTTGACTATATATTCAGGTATTTTTAAATTGTAAAAAAATATTTCAGATTTTTACTGTATTTTTTATCAAATAAATGCAGCATATTAGAATGATTTCTGAAGGATCATGTGACACTGAAGACTGGAGTAATGATGCTGAAAATTCAGCTTTGATCACTGGATATAAATTACATTTTACTTTAAATTCAGATATTTTAAATTGTAAAAAATATTTCAAATTTTTACTGTATTTTTTATCAAATTAATGCAGCATATTAGAATGATTTCTGAAGGATCATGTGACCGAAGACTGGAGTAATGATGCTGAAAATTCAGCTTTGATCACTGGATATAAATTATATTTTTACTATATATTCAGATATTTTAAATTGTAAAAAATATTTCAGATTTTTACTGTATTTTTGATACGCTAAAAATCTAACTAATTTGTTACTGTACCTTTAAAATACAGTGATCTTTTCAGTTAGAAAATATCCATTAAACAGATTTTCATTATATGAACCTTTTTAGAGTTTATTTACACTGCAAAAAAAAGTGAATTTCTGTCTTGTTTTCCAGCACAAACATCTAAACATTCTTAAATGAATATACATTTACTGGAGAAGCAAAATGACACGAGATATTGATTCTGGGTTTCTGAAAAATGTCTCAAAGCTTAAAATTAATGGGGTCAGAAAAATAAATGCATTTATACACTCTTACAAAAATGGTTCACGGTATCCGTCGTTCGAAAGGAATTCACTTCTTCAGCAAGGATGCATTAAATTGAAGAAAAAATAAAATGTATCAAATGCATTAGAATGATTTCTGAAGTAATGATGAATTACATTTTAAAATAAATTCACATCGAAAATTGTAGTAATGTTTCACATTTTCACTGTTTGATCAAATAAATGCAGCCTTGGTGAGCAGAAGAGACTTTCAAAAACATCAAAATATCTTACTGACCCCAAACTTGAGTAGATATAAAATTAATCTAACTTTTGTCCTCTACAGATGTGTTGGAAAGATACATTTATAACGTACAGAACAGGACAACATTCTGGCCATCATTTATGAAACAGGAGCTGAATTTTTGTGTGTGCAAATCGTTCAGTAGAACGATTACAGAAGTTCGTCGGCTCGTATTTCATAAATGTTTGAGGCTCATGTTGTGTTTGATATTAAATGTCACTGGTGAGTTTTTTTGCGCTAACTAACCTTTCTCTTCTTTCTCAACAGACTTTTATAGTACTGAACAAAGGGAAGGCCATCTTCCGGTTTAGTGCCACGTCTGCACTCTATATTTTTAGCCCTTTTCATCCCGTTAGAAGAGCATCAATAAAGATTTTAGTACACTCATATCCTTTCTGCTGCCAATGAAGGTGACATATGGTGAATTCTGGAAGTCTGCATTGATTGTGTATGAAAGCGTTGGTATATAAGCGCTCTCTGACAATACAGAATGAGGATTAGAACCGGATTTCTAAAGCTATGTTTTGCATTTTCAGAGTCTAGAGCTTAAACTTTCACCAAGACAGAGCAGCGCATGAAATAAATAGCATATACCCATGATTTCATCTCACATGCTTCTTGTAGATAGAAAGGAGAAGAAATGATGCAAGTGGAGGATGTCTGCAATCAAAGCCAGAGATTTCAGTATGAACTCAAACATTTCTCCCAAAATAAGATGATTTGAGCAATGCACACCTGCTGGGTAGTTTTTATTTAACTCGACTGATACAAATTACTGTAGGGTTAGTATGTACATCCCGAAGTATGTTGGAAATTAACATTTATGAATATATTTACTAAATGAACCTATTTTGGGTTCATTTTAAGCCAGCCATAGAGTCATTTTTAAACAATAGTTGGGTCAAACATTTAACCCAACCGCTGGGTCAAAACAACCCAATCGCTGGGTTAAAAACAAACCAATTGCTGATTTAAAACAACCGAATTGCTGGGTCAAAACAACTTAATCGCTGGGTCAAAACAACCCAATTGCTGGGTTAAAACAACCCAATCGCTGGGTTAAAACAACCCAACTTCTGGGTCAAAACAACCCAATTTCTGGGTTAAAACAACTCAATCGCTGGGTCAAAACAACCCAACCCCTGGGTCAAAACAACCCAATCGCTGGGTTAAAACAACCCAATTTCTGGGTCAAAACAACCCAATTTCTGGGTCAAAACAACCCAATCGCTGGGTTAAAACAACCCAACTTCTGGGTCAAAACAACCCAATTTCTGGGTCAAAACAACTCAATTTCTGGGTCAAAACAACCCAATTTCTGGGTCAAAACAACCCAATCGCTGGGTTAAAACAACCCAATTTCTGGGTCAAAACAACCCAATTTCTGGGTTAAAACAACCCAATCGCTGGGTTAAAACAACCCAACTTCTGGGTCAAAACAACCCAATTTCTGGGTCAAAACAACTCAATTTCTGGGTCAAAACAACCCAATTTCTGGGTCAAAACAACCCAATCGCTGGGTCAAAACAACCCAATCGCTGGGTTAAAACAACCCAACTTCTGGGTCAAAACAACTCAACCCCTGGGTCAAAACAAACCAATTGCTGATTTAAAACAACTGAATTGCTGATTTAAAACAACCCAATCGCTGGGTTTGTCCATTTTCAACCCAACATGGGTTGTTTTTAACCCAGCGTTTTTTTTTTTTAAATTTCAGCTAGCATTTCTCACTTTAATTTAGTTTAACTCGATGCGCTAAAACAACTAAAACTAAAATGATTAAAACTTGGCAAAGACACGATTTTAAAAAGTAAAATGAAAACAGAAGACATAAAAATAAAAACCAATTCGAAATATGAATAAAAACTAGTGATGCGAAAATAAAACCGTTCCAAACTTCTGACACGATAACAGCCAATTACATCGGATGTTTTTATGCCCAACCAATGAGATTTCACAGTGGGCGGAGCTACTTAGTGCAAAGCTGCAGGAACCAAAAACAGTCGATCAGTCGATGTCCTGTTGCCCGTTACATTATGACCTGGTTCGGACACAGAGCTGCCGTACGTCAGCGATTGACTGGAGTCTATTTTTATTTCTCCTAAAGACTTTGAAGAGAAACATCTGGAACAAAGTTGAACGTTGACGGCCATATACAGTACAATAGTGAAGAGCCACTTCACGTCAGGGAACGCGGGAACTTCTCGTCTCTCTGTCTGACATTCAGAAGCTATGCCACGTATGAGGGTTGGTTGAACAAAGCCAAGTTCAGATGGTTGTGTTTTCCCAAAGCTCCATCCTGCTAAAAATACCCCGCAGCCCGGCCCGAGGTGTTAGGAAATATTGGGCTCGTGGACGCTTTGCTGCTGTGGAGTTGATAAGCAGGTGAAGAGGGTTGCGGTGAAGGTGTTGCGCTGGTCGACTGCACCTCCCCTTCACCTCACACCCCTTTTAGGGTTCGACAGGCCGCCGTACACCCGGCCGCCCCATATCAGCCTAAGTGGAGCCTCGTCTGATATAAAGCTGCACATACTTCACTGAAGTATTGCCTAAAGCAGGGGTTTTCAGTCTTTTACATCACAGACCCCCGTCCGCGTCATAACGTTTGAAAAGCAGCTGTTTATTTTCATGTATAAACATCCAATTTATACTGTGACTAATCATAAGTGTGTGGAAAATATTTAGTCTTTAAGATAAAAATCTGTACATTTTCCATGTGTGGGCATGGAAACACAACACAAATCAAAACACGTAAGATTCTGTGGTTATTCTTTCTTTTAAATTGTGTTATTTATTTTATTCAATTTTTATATTTTAATTAATTAATTCTTAATCTATTTATGTATTCATTTTATTTTGTTTCATTAATTAATTCATGTATTTTAATCTGTTCTTCATTATTTATGTATTTTTCTTCTATTTTTTTATTTATTGTATAATCTATTTATTAGGTTTTTTATTATTTATTTATTGATTGATTTTATTCTAATGTTTATTTACATTTTATTTATGTATTAATTTATTTATATTTTTTATTTATTTGTTTTATAATATAATATAGTTAGTTTAATATAATTTTTATTATTTATTTATTTATAATGGTATTCCATTTATTTATTTAGTTATTTTTATATTATATATTATTTGTTTGCTCATTTTATTATACATTTTAATCTATTTATTTCGTTAATTTAATATATTTTTTTTAATTTTTGATTTTTTTTGATTGATTCTATTTTCATATTTATTATTTTTTATTTTTTAATATATATGTATATATATATATAATTTATTTATTTATTTTATTCTAATTGTTATTATTTATTTATTTAAAGAGATTTATTTGTTTCAATATGTTTAATCTATTTTTATTATTTATGTATATATTTTATTCTGTTATTATTGTTTATCTTAATCTATTTATTTATTTAAATTGTATTAATTATTTAATTTTTTTAATTTTTTTTTTCTCCGTGGCGGCGCTCAGTTTGAAAAGCCCTTGTCTAAAGTGCGACACACAGCCGCGAGTAGAAGTGTGTTGAAGGGCAGGCGGCCACCTGTGACGACTCATACGAGTCTGTGGGACGCACTGGAGCGGTTCAATGTGTTCACTTTCAGGCGCCCACACAGACGGCACACATCCGTGCTAATAGCAGATTTCCCAGGAGAGCCGAAGCCAGGAAACATGTTTGATTAACCAGTGGCACAAGAGCGCATTCATGCGACGCAGACTCCGAGAGAGAGGGCCAAACGCGGCCGCCTCGAAACGCTGAAGTGATTGGGCTCATTAGAAAAATCTGAAAATCAAAAGAGGGAAGACAAGTCCTCAGATGGCACGGAGACTCCGGAGGCTTTTCCCAGAGCTGACAGGCTGTTGCTGTGTATCACAGATCTTTGATTGTCACGTACAGTGCGTTCGGAAAACTGAGAGTTCAGCACTCAAGCTCATTCAAGAGAACTAACAGATGTGACAAGTTCACAATTTGTCTTTTTACCCTGATCTCAGCCAATCAGAACATGTCCGGTGTTTAATATACAGGATTTTAAACCAATGATATTTGTCTGTGGGCGGAGCTTCCCACAACTAAACGTCCATATGCTTGTCATGATTGTGGCTGGGAAGGAGAAGTAAAAATAAAGATATCACATTTGGGAAATGTCTGGAAAAAGCTCAAAGCAGCCGAGACTCAAGAGAATAATACATTTATCGGACTAAAGAACGGATCTTTTAACCGTAATTACACTCATTACTGTCCATTTAAAAGCCATCGAGTGAAAATTGTCCACAAGACGAAACGTGACGCCTATCAATCCGTCAGAAGTAAAATTAGAAACGATTTGAAGGCCGTTCAGAGCCACACACGGGTAAAAGTTCTGACGTCAGGAAGTTGTAGGCATAATTAGTGTGAATTATGAGCGTCCGTGGACGTCTTAAAGCACATTACCAAAATAAAACACTGTAGGTGTTCTTCATTAAACTGTAATTTTCAGCCGCTGTCATTTACTTTGTGTAATGAAAGCCTGTCATGAAAATGTCGATCATTGTGAGATATAGGAGGTTTTAATATATAATGTTCAACTGTTAATTATGGACTTTGAATGGCAAAATCACACTTCAGTGGTCGTCGTCTCATCTTCTTAAGGCCCGAGAACGAGAACTATAACTATATTAGTATATCGTTCTGTTTATTATAAGCGCTGCTGCGGTTTATGTCGCTTTAAATGCTTGAGCTGTTCTGATTGGCTGTCAGTCTTTTCATCAGCTGGATGACATCATCCTGAAAGTGATTCCGTCGATTGTGTTTCTCAGTGCCATTATTGTTATAATTGTGTTTTAGAAGATATCTATATATGTCATTGTAACAAAGTTCGTAAGAAGGAGGCGGGAACCGGCGAACATTAAACAACTTTTAATCAACTCAAAACCAAACAATAAAACGAAAGTAAAAGGGCAGCAGTTCCTCATGGCGACTGCCGCCCACACAAACAAAATAAAACACAACATAAAGTCCAGGCCTGGTCCTCTCTCGTCCTTCACTGTCGTCGCTCCTCTTTTATGCTTCCGGAGCTCCTCCGTGAGAGACACGAGACCGGTGTAGCGCGCAGCTGACGCTCATTATCTCTCGCGTCACCGGCCTCGCGCCGTTCCCTCACGGCTCTCGCCCGCCCCGCTCGTCACAGTCATCCTTGGTGTGAACAGACCTTTAAGAGGTGTTTGATGATGATTTTCGTTTTCGTAACTTTAGTTAGTGTGTAATGTTGCTGTTTGAGCAGAAACAACATCTGTGAAGTTACGACACTCAAAGTTCAATGAAAAGAGAGATTTTCTTTTACAGAAATCACTGGTAGAGACTATAACGAGCTTCTTCCTGGGTTGGTGACATCACAAACCCCAAATTTACATAAACCCCGCCCCCGAGAACACTCAACAAAAGGGGGCGGGGCCGCTTTAGAGAAGAGGAAGAGTTGTTGTAGTCGAGTGTTGTTGATGCGTCATTTTACGCAGGACTGCTTCACAAACGAGGGTGGATTCAAGGAAAAAAGATGAACGTGACGACACATGCTAGTGATGAGTTGATCAACTCCACAGCAACTACATCAATTTATCCACTAACCGTTCAGAAACTTCTTCCTGAGTCTCTCCATCAGTTTGAACACTTTCCTCATTTTGTCTGCGTGAGATTCTCCAGCTTTGTTGTTGTTGAGCTGTTAAAGCTCCGCCCTCTTCTGGAGCAGCAGCTCATTTGCATTTAAAGGGACGGCTTGTTTTTGCTCACACCCGAATTTGACAAGCGATAATAAATGATCTGTGGAGGATTTTGGGCTGAAACACCAGAGACTGATATTACATCTGGTGAAAGCGTTATAGGTCCACTTTAAACAAATATTTTTGGCAGTAAAAACAGACAAATGAGTCAATAGTGAGTGTATAGAGCTATAAAAGTGAATGTGGAGCAGTTCAGATCATTTGATGAGAAATGTTTGAGTTTATACTGAGATCTTCACAGTATCTTGAGCATTATTGAAATCTCTCAGGATTATACGAGTCACACACATCTGAGACGTCCTTCTGATCTCATTGAGGTTTAAGTGTAAAAGCATCTTGAACTGTTTTTCTTAACGTGTTCTACTTTATTCAGTCTTTTCATTATGTGCACTATTTTGACCAACTGTTGCTTCATGGCCATGTCTGAACCGGCGCAGTGGGCCAAATACGTCGAGTGAGTATCGTTCCCTTCTTCTCTCGCAGCGTTCCTGTCCTTCCTCCTATTTCCTGTCTCCTAAACCTCTCTCTCTCTCTCTCTGTGTATTGACCTCTGACCTCTGAAATGTGCCCTATTTGTTCTGATGTAAAGCTTTGCCAGGTGTTTGTTGGCTTGTCAACCTCAATTAGCAAGTAAGTTAATGATCTGACTGACCCGGAACCATGACTTTGCTAATTGCACCTTTGCCATGCGGAATGAAATCATGGTATGGATGTCATAAACAAACATAAACTAGCGTCAGAAATTTTCATTAAAGGGAATGTTGTTAAAGGAATATAAAATGCATTTATAAACGAAATGAATAATTCTCAAATACATTTGGCCAAAACAAATTGTTTTTTTGTCTTTCAAAAGAACATGGGTTAAATCTATCTATCTATCTATCTATCTATCTATCTATCTATCTATCTATCTATCTATCTATCTATCTATCTATCTATCTATCTATCTATCTATCTATCTATCGTTCTATCTAGTCTGTCGTTCTATCTATCTATCTATCTATCTATCTATCTATCTATCTATCTATCTATCTATCTAGTCTGTCGTTCTATCTATCTATCTATCTATCTATCTATCTATCTATCTATCTATCTATCTATCTATCTATCGTTCTATCTAGTCTGTCGTTCTGTCTATCTATCTGTCTATCTATTTGTCTATCTATCTATCTATCTATCTATCTATCTATCTATCTATCTATCTAGTCTGTCGTTCTATCTATCTATCTATCTATCTATCTATCTATCTATCTATCTATCTATCTATCTATCTATCTATCTATCATCTATCTATCTATCTATCTATCTATCTATCTATCTATCTATCTATCTATCATCTATCTATCTATCTATCTATCTATCTATCATCTATCTATCTATCGTTCTATCTAGTCTGTCTGTCTATCTATCTATCTATCTATCTATCTATCTATCTATCTATCTATCTATCTATCTATCTAGTCTGTCGTTCTATCTATCTATCTATCTATCTATCTATCTATCTATCTATCTATCTATCTATCGATCGATCGATTTATCGTTCTATCATTCTATCGTTCTATCTAGTCTGTCTATCTATCTATCTATCTGTCTATCTATTTGTCTATCTATCTATCTATCTATCTATCTATCTATCTATCTATCTATCTATCTATCTATCTATCTATCTATCTATCTATCTATCATCTATCTATGTATCGTTCTATCTAGTCTGTCTGTCTATCTATCTATCTATCTATCTATCTATCTATCTATCTATCTATCTATCTATCGTTCTATCTATCGTTCTATCTATCGTTCTATCTAGTCTGTCGTTCTATCTATCTATCTATCTATCTATCTATCTATCTATCTATCTATCTATCTATCTATCTATCTATCTATCGTTCTATCTAGTCTGTCGTTCTATCTATCTATCTATCTATCTATCTATCTATCTATCTATCTATCTATCTATCTATCTATCTATCTATCTATCGTTCTATCTATCGTTCTATCTAGTCTGTCGTTCTATCTATCTATCTATCTATCTATCTATCTATCTATCTATCTATCTATCTATCTATCTATCTATCGTTCTATCATTCTATCTATCGTTCTATCTAGTCTGTCATTCTATCTATCTATCTAGTCTGTCGTTCTATCTATCTATCTATGATTTGATTGATTACCTGTAACCGTATCATTCTCTCTGTGTGTTTCTGCCTGCCTGTCGTTCAGCTCATGTATCTCTGTGTCTCTCTGCTTGTCTGTTTGCCGCGGTCATGTGTAGCTAGCGGTCTAACCATTGTCCGGTCTGTCTGTCAGTTGATCTGCTTGTCTGTCTCTCGGTTTGTCTGTCCATCATCTCCAGCTTCAGTAAGGGCCCCAGCACCCCAGCAGAAGTCAGCCCATGCGTACGTACATCCCAATGGATAGACCGGATTTATCCCATGTTTTCCCATGCAGCTCGTACAGTTTGAGATGAATGTGACCTACAGTGTAAGTAACTGTAGGAAACGAGGCTTGTGCTTGTAGAGAAGCACGCAGACCTTTAATGAAGAGCCCTGCACCGGCCTCTGTGGAGGTTCTGCACCGTGACCTCACAAATGAAAGCGAGCATCTGATAGCGTCATGTGAAGAGGTGTTAAAGCATGTAGCATGCGACAACAACACCTGTTTTTGAAGCGAGTGAAGTCGTACCTCTCAGCACCCTTTGAAGAGATTTAGACATCAAATTTATAGTCACATCACATACAGTGACCACAGAAAGTGTCTGAACGCTTCTGAACACTTATGAATTCGTGAATGTCTTTGCAGTGTTGTTTTAGCATTTTATAGATTATACTAAAAATGCTGGGTTAAAAATGGACAAACCCACCGGTTGGGTTAAATGTTTGACCCAACCTGCTGGGTAGTTTTATTCAACTCAACTATTGATTAAAAATTACTGCATTTCTTGCTTAAAATGAGCCCAAAGTATGTTGGAAATTAACATCTATGTTTTACATTTATTAATAAGTTTAATTAATACTTAAACAATAAACATTTATTAAATTACTCGTCATGTGTCTGATTTTTAATTTCCAACATATTTTGGGTTAATTTTAATCCAGGCATATTGTCATTTTTAATCAATAGTTGAGTGAAATAAAACTACCCAGTAAATTGGGTCAAACGTTTAACCCAATCGCTGGGTTTGTCCATTTTCAACCCAACTTGGGTTGAAATGCATTATAGCATTTATTTATTTTTTTTGAATGTAGCTTTTATTTTAAGTTTTATTATTTTTTTTAAAAAAATTTCATGTCTTTTCATTTTAGTTTTAGTAGTACTTATTTCTAAATTTCATTCCATTTTTTTAAGTTTTTCTTATAATATTGATATTTTATTTCAGCTTTATTTAAATTCTCTGAATTCTTGAGTGTTTGAAATGATTATTTTTAATCAGCACAACCGCCAAATACAGTGCGTGCGACTGTAAACACGATGTAATTATATTGATATTTAGCAATGACATTCATATATCTTGAAGTGTTTAAATATGTTTTGTGGTCTCTGTATGTATAAAGGAACATCTTGCATCTCATGGACAGGCCCAGACGGGAATCTACAGACGTTTTCTGCATCTTCCGCACTGATTTTGGAGAAAAATCTACGGAATTCTGGGATTTATTTGATGTATAGCAAACCGTGTTCAATAAAAAAAGCGAAGAATGCTTCACTTTTATTGGTAGCAGAAGCTTGAAAGAGTTCAAATATTTCACAACTTTGCGAACGAAGTTCTGGAGAACTTTCTTTGGAATTCTGTGGGTGTAGATTCCCGTGTGGGTCCGAACGAAAGCGATGCGATTTTTACGAACGCCATCATAAAGACCCGGACGTGATGAGAGGTATGACGCGAACCAGAACGAGATGTTCCTCACAAATCACAAATGAAACTAGGAAGAGAACGATGAAAAATAGGAATAAACCAGCTTTGCACTTCAGAATGCTGCATCTTTCATCCTCTCTGCTGGAGGGTCTCTCGCTCTGATGGTCAAAATGACGCGCTGGGTTTCAATGCCCATTCTTGTCTTGATGACCACCAGCTCATCAAGCAGCGACTGTCATCCATGTCACATGCAGGGGCTGCTGGACTGTGAATGTGCTTCACATCTCCCCTGAACACCATGTGTGTCCCGTGTCCGTTTCTGCTCCGCTCATGATCTCTGTGTGGGATTTTTTTCCCCGGGGGGTTTTTCTTCCATTCCTCCCTGGTCTGACTTCCTGTCCATCCCTCCGTTCTCTCTTCCGCCCCAGGTACACGTTCACTGGCATTTACACGTTCGAGTCGTTGATAAAAATCCTGGCGCGGGGTTTCTGCATCGGGCCCTTCACCTTCCTGAGGGACCCGTGGAACTGGCTGGACTTCAGCGTCATTGTTATGGCGTAAGTTACTGTTTCCTGCATTATGACAAATAAATGACCCCTTTGACCCCTCCATGTGAACGTGAGCCTGAAAAAACAAAGAGAGAAATGATTCTTTTTTATTTAATTCACTGTATTATCATCAAATGATCGAAAAATAGACTTTACTGTTTTCTTTAATGTCGTTCATGCGTTTCACGTTGATGCGTTTCTTTGTAATTATTCATGAGATTTAGTTTTAAAATTGTTTAAAAGTAAATACTGCTCCACATTTAATCCAGATTAGATCCTAAAAACAAAAATAGAAATTACTATTTTATTTTTAATTCACCACATTATCTAAAAATATTTTCCAATGGTGTGACAGATTATTGAAGTACGTTTCAAATAAAATACTATTTCAGTCTTTCTTTTTATTATTATTATTATTATTATTATTTGTGAGATTTATTTTTAAAATTGTTAAAAAGTAAATACTGCTCCACATTTTTTGTCAGTGTATGAATTTAATCCAGATTAGAGCCTAAAAACAAAAAGAAATAAAAAAATAGAAATAATTATTTTATTTAATTCACCACATTATCTTAAAATATTTTCAATTTTTTCAATGTATTTTTATTATTATTATTATTATTATTATTATTATTTGTGAGATTTATTTTCTAAATTGTTTAAAAGTAAATCCTACAGCAAATTTTTTATCAGAATTGAAACCAGATTAGACCCTACAAATGAAAAGAACAATTATATAAGAAATTAATTATTTTATTTAATTCACTATAGCATCTAAAAATAGACATGACCACATTATTGCGCAGTAAAAAATATTTTAAAAATTTAATTTAACTTAATTTAATTGTTGTTTCATTGTAATTATTCGTGAAAATCACTTTTAAAAAAGTTTAATTTTTTCAGTGTGTCTAAATATATATATATATACATATATATAAAATTATTAATCATTTATGATTGATCCTGATTGGCTGCTGTAGGACGCAGAGCAACAGAGATAATGAAACAATAAAACTGCTGTTGTTATTTTCAATAGGCTGTAATAATCTAATCTCAACTGCTTGACCCGTCAGTGATAGAACTGAAATACGTCCATATCGGTGATTAATTGTTAAGAGAGGTTGCGTGTCGGGGAGCGTGAGCACTTACCCCGTCCTTGACCCTAATCCCAAAACACACGTCGCCATGGCAACGGAGGTGAGCGTAGACGTGGACGCGTTCCCTGGAGTCGCGGCATCATATGAATGTGTCATTGAGTGCCGTTCGCATCCAATAATATCATTTTCACCTCAGTTATGGGCTTGTTCACTTAAAAAGAAAACTTAAAATCTGAACTGTCCTGGGGAATAAACTTTTAAGGATGCCTATGCAGAGATAGAAATGATAAAAGATTTTTTTTTAAATGATGGCTTTACCTGTTTTTAGTCTTATAGAAGGCTTTTGACACTGAAGACTGGAGTAATGATGCTGAAAATTCAGCTTTGATCTCTGGATATAAATTACATTTTACTATATATTCACATAGAAAATAGTTATATTAATTTGTAAAAATATTTCAGATTTTTACTGTATTTTTGATCAAATAAATGCAGCATATTAGAATGATTTCTGAAGGATCATGTGACACTGAAGACTGCAGTAATGATGCTGAAAATTCAGCTTTAATCACTGGATATAAATTATATTTTACTATATATTCACATAGACAACAGATATTTTAATTGTAAAAAATATTTCAGATTTTTACTGTATTTTTGATCAAATAAATTCAGCATATCAGAATGATTTCTGAAGGATCATGAAGACTGGAGTAATGATGCTGAAAATTCAGCTTTGATCACTGGATATAAATTAAATTTTACTATATATTCACTTGAAAACCAGATATTTCAATTTGTAAAAATATTTCAGATTTTTACTGTATTTTTGATCAAATAAATGCAGCCCATAACACAAAAAAATCAAACTAATATCAAACTTTTGAACAGTAAATATAAATTTGCTAATGTACCTTTAAAATACAGTGATCTCTTCAGTTAGAAAACATCCATTAAACAGATTTCTCATTATTTGAACCTTTTTAGTGTTTATTTACACTGCAAAAAAGTGATTTTCTGTCTTTCTTTCCAGCACAAATATCTAAACATTCTTAAATCAAGATACATTTACTGGAGAAGCAAAATGACACGAGATATTGATTCTGTGTTTCTGAAAAATGTCTCAAAGTTAAATGAGTTTAAGCTTAAAATGATCAGCCATCATTCATACGGAAAACAACTTTAATACATTTGGCACAGAAAAAAAAAACACGTAATATCTTCAATCATATTGCTTCTCCAGTTAATGTATCTAGATTTAACAATGTTTAGATATTAATACTGGAAAATGAGACGAAAATACGAGTTTTTTTTTCATAAAAACACCTGTGCGACGAGTAAGCGGCGAGGATCGGCGCGCTCTCAGTGCTGAGCGGTGATGAAGTGCTTATTTCTCGTCGGTCTTTATGGCTTTATCTCTCAAGCTTTAACAGGCCCGCTGTCCTTGAACCGGGAGTCTGAGCGACGTCAGATGGACCCTCATGCTCGACCGCGGCCCATAAGTCACGCTTGTATTGGGATGTTGACAGGAACGCGAGCCGCCACTCCTGACTTCATTAAACCCAGACGGATGACGGCCGAGCGGATAAATAATAAACGCTTCCCGCCGGATACCTGGTTTCTATAGAAACTGAACAGCCGTGGCCGAGCGTCGTACATCAAGCGTAATCATATTTTAATGCCGCCACATGTGATGTAGTGTGTCTTGAATACCAGCAGCTACAGTAATTTAATCAGGTTAATGATTAAGAGAGGATGAAGTTTGATACGGAAACAAATCTGCCAACGTTATACGATCCCGTCTCTCAAAATCACGGCAGCCACTAAATCTGTGCCAACTTAAAGAGATAGTTCACCCAAAAATACAAACACTGCAGAAAGTTCAGTATTTATGTCTTGTTTTCCAGTACAAATATCTAAACATCCTTAAATCAAGATACTTTTAGTTGAGAAGCAAAATGCAACAAGATATATTAAGTGCGTTTTTTGCTTAAAACAAGAACAAATAACACTTATTTTCTGACCCCATTGGCAGATATTTGTTATAATACAAAAAATAATACAAATTATTTTAAAATAAAAGCAAACAAAATAAAACACGTACTACAAAAGATGAAATATATATACGTTTTTATTTTAATATTTTATTCCTGAATGACATGAATGATGTTTTGAAATATTAACTTGAAAATCTCAGGAAGAAAATATTTTTGCTCAAAAAGTTTGGGAATCCCTGAAAGCTTCGGGTGAAATTATGTTGCTATATTGATAAATAATTTTGATTGTATAGAAAGTAATAAATCTGTGAGAAATATTTTTTTTTATGTTCCACAGAAGAACTAAAGCCATTTAGATTAAAAAATAAATATATAAACAAATGAACAAAATAATTAATTATTTGTATTATTATTATTATTAATATTAATAATAATTAATACTACAAATATTAATAATAAATAAACTTTATATATATATATATATATGATTTCCATATTAATATTTGTATTATATATAACTTATTTATTTATTGTTAATATTTCTATTAATTAATAAATTGATTTGTTTATTAATAAATAAATTATATATATTAAAACGTGTGTATGTATATATACACACACAGTTTTTAATATAATAAATATTATTATTGATAAATAATATTTATTATTATTTATTAAGAATAAATAAAGTTTTATTGTTAATGAATTACTTTATTTATTTATTTGTTTATTAACAAATAAATAAATGAAGTGCTGCAAGTGAATAATACATGTATATGTTTTTATTTATTATTAATATTTTTATTATTAATTAATTAATTTGTTCATTTATTATATATATATATATAAACACACTTTTTGGGGGGAGGGGGGGTAATCTACTGCTTAAACATAATTTTTGGGTGAACTATTTCTCTAAGATAGCAAAATGTACAACATCATATGAGGTTGTTTAGTTTCCTAATTCTTTAATTTTCTCCCTTTTTTCTCTTTCAGTTGTTTGTCCTCTTATCCATATAACTGTAATTTGATTCTGCAGGTTGCTAACTGAATTTATAAAAGTAGGCAATCTGCAAGCCCTTCGAACGTTCAGGGTCCTCCGCGCTTTGAAAACTATTTCCGTAATTCCAGGTAAGATGTTCCTGAACCTGTGCGCCAGGAAACAGTTTAAAGTGTTGCTCTATGTCCGAGTCCAAAAAAAAAAAAAAAGCTCAGGAGTTTACCTGCATCCGGTTCTTCCCGCGTTGTGTTCTCCAGTCATCTCTTCCCCAGCTCCTGAAACTTCCCAGCATTCCTGCTTCATTCTCCGCTGTGCTGTTGTTTGCCTGTTGTTGGTGTTGTTGTCATTGTCTGTGCTCCAATTCTCGCTTATTGCAGATATGTTACTGAGTTTGTGGACCTGGGCAATGTCTCAGCGTTACGGACATTCAGGGTTCTACGAGCACTGAAAACTATCTCAGTCATCCCAGGTGAGAGGCCGACAAACGCCAAGGCCTGCAGTGCTAATGGATGACCGAATGACCAAAACATTTCTAAAACACTACTGGAAACATGCAGAATGTAGAAAATGAGACTTTTGAGTTGGGCGAAAGCTGAAACCGGCTTGTTTAGCCGCTTAACGTGGACAAAACCTCCCCAAAACCATCTGGCCTGACCTCTGGAAACCATCTAATGGTTTTCTCGTTTTCTAGTAAAAATAAACATTCAAGATACATTTACTTGAGAAGCAAAATGACTTAAGACATATTTAATTTTATATTATATTACATCTAACAGTGGTCCGATAGAGTGCAACAGTCACGGTCCGGAAGTAAAAACTTTCATTTTCTCCATAAGGAAATTGATCTTTAACTTATAAACCTTTAAAGACAAACCTAGTGTGAGCTCCGAGGTTGTAAATCGATCAGTCCACATTATTTCAACTTATTTTTAAAATAATCCTGTTTAACAGCTGGAAAAACTACATTACCCATGATGCAGTGCAGAAATTCCACCAATCAGTGAGCAAATTGTGGCAAACGAGCTCTTTAGCTCCGCCCACTCCGATGATGATTATTATTATTATTATTATTGTTATTATTATTAATATTAATAATAATTAATTCTACAAATATTAATAATAAATAAACTTCATATATATATATATATATATATATATATATATATATGATTTCCATATTAATATTTGTATTATATATAACTTATTTATTTATTATGTTAATATTTCTATCGAGTAATCGTGTAATCGAGTCGGTCTTCCGATGCTGTCAAAATGCTTTTTATTTCGTTTGTCATTTGCAATGATTCATGGGATTGTAGTTCTTTTCCTCATTGAAGCCATTTTCAAAAAACACTTTTGCTTTAAATAAAATGTTGCGATTCACCTCGTAGCTGGTTGGTTTGGTTAAATCGGTTAACGCTTTAACCGTGCTTTTTTAAATCCCTATGGAAAAAACACTAACGGAGCCAACGGCTCTGAAAAACGAGGACAGGCCCTGTTGCTCTCTGTCAAAGCTGTTAACATTCGACACTTAAGCGGCTCGCTACAGGCACAACAGGTTGCAGAGTAGGTCAATCACACACAAGTGAAATTACATCAGGGCGGACGGTTCGAGTTACCGGTACCTGTCAGCGCAGGGTTCAGTTAACTCACCCTAAAAGTCTCATTGCTCCGTGGTGTTGACATGTTAAAAGCATGGGTAGATGTAGAGGAACATGACTTTGCATGCTGAGCAGACGCTTCTGATGGAATCAGAAATATATATACTGTAGCTATACATGCACAACTAAAACACACACATATATATTCTGAGATATTAAATATACCTGCAGTATATAATCCTCAGGTTCTGGTTCCACGGAAGTGTCTGTGGTGAACTGTCACATTTTGTGTGCTTCCCGCACCCACAAATGTTTGTGAAGACAGATCTAGATGTCGTGTGCTTGTGGTTAAATGTGGTTTGGTTGATGCATTAATGATGTGATCCAGGGTTTGGCAACATTCAGAACTTAATGATCCGTTTGGATTCATTTTGGAGTGCTCATTTGCTTTCAATTGGCAACAAAAAAAAAAAAAGATTTTGTTTTTATTACCAGTAATAAATCCAATTTTAGTATTATTTATATACTATTATTGTAGGACTGTATATTAATATTTTGAATTAATTAGATTTAGCAATTTTGTTATTTTATATTTTTTATTTAATTTATGCTTAGTTCAGTTTTATTTTTAATTTTTGAACTTCAATGTAAAATTCTGAATCTTTTAAAAGTTTAAATTAATATTTATATTTCAGCTTTAAAATGTTGTGATTCACCTTGTAGCTGGTTGGTTTGGTTATATTGGTTAACCATATTTTTTTAAATCACTATTGGAAAAATGAATGGAAAAAATACTAACGGAGCCAAATTAATTTTTTAATAATTGCATTATTTTTTAATTAAATTTCTAAGTACAATGAAATGTAGCTGAATGTAAAATTAAAATGTAAAAATATTTTAATTAATGTAATATATTATAAAAATATTTTATATTATAATGTAACATAGAAATTATTCATATATTATTTTCATATTTTATTCTAGAATATTTGGCATATATATTTTTTTTATTTTTTACATTTATTATTTTTTCACACTTTTACAGCTTAATAATTAAAATGTTAGACATGACAAAGGTGATGTAAAATATAAAAAAATAATATTTATAGTTATTACAAATAATAAAATGTACAAATATATATTTTTAAATATTATTATTTGTTATTATAAATTTTTATTTAAATTAAACATTTTTCCATGTCACCCACACCTTTTCAACTTAATGTTAAAATTATAATTTAAATTAAAGTTATATATATACATATATAATTATTATTATTTTTTTTTCAATGTCAGTTCTGGATTCTGTTTGCTACTTCAATTCGAGTTCAGTCTGAATTTAATAGTTATGCTCAATCAAATTCTGAATGGTACACAACCCTGGTGTGATCTGAAGTAATGACAATTGCTTTGATTTTATTAGCTACCTAGAAGTACATACATTCTCACCTTGATTCTCACCTGCTGATCTCCTGGGGTTTGTTGCTCAGGCCTGAAGACCATCGTCGGCGCGCTGATTCAGTCGGTGAAGAAGCTGGCAGACGTCATGATTCTCACCGTCTTCTGCCTCAGCGTGTTCGCCCTCATCGGCCTGCAGCTCTTCATGGGTAATCTGCGGCAGAAATGCGTCCGCAGCACCGCACACTGTCTCAACACCACCTTACCTTCATACAACAACAGCACTTTCTTCTGCAATAACAGAACCTGGTCCTCTCTGGAGGATTTTGTCACTAATGAAGGTCAGTGAAGCTCAAAAACAAAATATGCCATTGACTTCCTCAAGTGCATCATCTTATTCCAAGTTTGAATGCTTAGCACAAACAATAGCTGCCATCTCTTACGTTAGGTAAAACTAGATAAAGAAAGTGTGGGTGGCCGTGCCGAACTCACCCCTGTGATCGTGGGGTGACGTGGGTGGCATCGCCGTGCAGTTGCCAAGGTCTTCTGAGTGGGTTTTATACTGGTTTTATACTGGTCCAAGTCACAAGAGTCCACCTCTGATATTCTGGTGCCGAGATAAGATTAGACTGAGAATCCAGGAACAAGTAAAAACTGCTATAAAGTAAGATTATAGAGCTATAAAACGATTGTGAAGCATTCAGGAGACTTTAGTAAAAGTCTCATTACTTTCTAGAAGAAACAATTGAAATAATATAGTAGCGAGCAGCAATGATTGGGGTTCAAGCACTTTATGGCCTACAAGCACATGCGTAAAAAGGTATGTTTTAATTAGCTAACCTTTCTCGAGATGGAAAAGACTATTTACAGCCAATTTATGATTGGAAATACATGCTTTTTAACAGTTATTGAGGTTGAGCCAAAAATCTAGGACTAGTTCGGCAAAGTTGTTTTTTGAAATAATCTCTAATATTTAACGAACGATTTGATGGACAGTGGCGGTCCTAGAGGCAAAGTTGCTCAGAATGTCATGTCATGTGGTACGAATGTCATGGACATGTGCAAAAAACTACTCAATCCTTTACGAATGTGAAAAATGTGAAGCCTCTAGGGCCGTGAGTCAAAAAGGCCCAGCGAGTTTCGTTCTGATGCGAACCTTGTCTGATAGCTGCTCAAACTTCATTGGCCGATAGTGGACATGTTTTTTGAGATACGCCAACGTCCTCATAAACAATCATGGCCTCTTGGACAAAGACACCGCATGCCAATTTTCAAGTTGATTGAACTAATGGTTAAGTAGTTAAAGCAATTTTCATGGTTTTTTTTCCTGTTATAGCGCCACCAAGTGGCCTGTCACTGTGTAATTTTTCACGCAACCACAGAATGAGATCTAACATAGGTGTGCCAAATTTGGTGAAAATATCTCATTCCGTTCACGAGTTATAGCCATTTTAGTAAAAGTGGCTCCACCCGCTTCAAACGTTTTGGCGCCCCTTAGCGACCGTGAATTGGAATTTCAACCCTTTTTTTTGATAATTATTGACAGTCAGACTCCGCAGAATCTTGCTGCACTGGTTTGGTTTTCTGACCTAGGACTTCTTCATAAAAGTATGATTTTTAAAAAATTCAAAATACGCCAATTGAATCCACGATTTAAGAGTTATGAGCCATTTGGTGCTTTTGACCGCTGTAGCGCCCCCGTCAGGCCGATTGGGGCGAGCCTTGGTGGAGTTGTAGACGGTGTGAGTACTACCAACCCTCAAAGTTTCAAGTCTCTACGACTTCCGGTTTGGTCTGCCCGATCACTTTTAGAGAAGAATGCTGATCCTTGGAAAATGTAACAGTTACAATAGTGTTTTTAGTCTTTTCTATGGCTAGTTTAATCTAGTGTTTTAATTACTATAATGAAATTTTAGTATTATTTATATACTATTATTGTAGGCCTGTTTGTTAATATTTTAAATAAGCTTTAATTTTTATATATTCCGTGTTAATTTTAATTTTAGCTTACGATTTAGTCATTTTGTTATGTGCTTTTGTCATATTTATTTTTTTTATTATATTTTATTTAGCTTTAATTTATGTTTCCTTCATTTTTTTTTTTTTTCGAAATTCATCTTAAAATTCGAATAAGTTTTTCATTTAATATTTGGTTGTATAAACTGCTTACAAGTTAGTCATCTATTTTTATTTATTTTTTTTGGTCATACTTTTAAGTAAGTTACCTAAAAAGGTAGATTGGTCTAATTAAATACGGTAAGTAAGTCCCTTGACTAATTGCTGTTTGGTTTGACTAGTTAAGAGTCTTAACATGATGTCTCAGTTTATGCAACTGACCCCTGCTTATATAATCATACTTGTTTGCTACTTGCAATTAGCTTTGATTGAATAAATACTGTAATAAAATACTCCAAACACAGTTATGCTAAACTCAGCAAGGGATTACCAATTTATTATCCAATAAAACCTCCTGAATGAACCCTGCCGCCTCTGTCACACTGATCACATATTTAATATGAAGCATGTTGATCATAATTCTGCAGTTAAATGACTATAATGTCAGAAGAGGCGACGTCTAAGATGAGATTCGGTCTTATTTTGGGTTGGTCTCATTTCATTAGAATAGCAATTAGGACAGTGCTGGCACTCGATAAGTTGACCTGCAGAATGTAGATGTAGGACACAGACAGAAATAGACAAGACGCTTTCTTGTGCTTCGTCATGGTATTCATGGTCCAAAACACAGAGAACCAAAACAATCCTCCTGAATTTAAAACATGTTTGAAAGGCCTGATTGAGATTCGTGCCAAAATATCAACCAAAATTAAGTGAGCTGAAAACAAGACAATATATTTGTCAATGGGGTCAAGAAAATCATCTTAATTCAAGGGGGAAAGTAGTTTATTATTATATAGTTTATATATAGACTCCATGGGCAGATATTTGTTATTGTTTTATGTACATTTAATGGCGTGACGTGATTGTTATTGTTTACAAGACCTTTTATTAACATCTTTCCATTGATGAAACACTTGTTGAGCGATTACTTGAGATTATATTCACTTCAGTAAGTTGTACTGAATCTTTTGCCATTCCTTCTGATGTTCATTCATGTTTATTTGGTGCTATATTTAGTAATAAAGAGGAAGAGATGAACGCATTAAATAGCCTCAAAATGACTTGAGACTTTGTTTTATATAAAAAGTATAAAAGCACAAAGTTTATTGTGATTATTGGATGGCAGACGCTACAAATGTTTCGTTCATTCATCAACTGAAAACAGCATCTGACTAAAAGATTGATTCTTGGGATTTAAGAATCGATATCGGTTTATAAAAAAAAAAAAATCTATATTTTTTAACTAAACCCTAATCAGATGTCTGATCAAAAGCACCTTGTCAGCACTAAATCACAATACATTCAGGCCGATAACCTTTCCACAAAGAACGGACAGTTAAGGTTATGCTGAAACACAGAATGCCGACAGCTGGACGGTCAGATCGGACGCCTGCCAAACACGAGCGGCGACGTTTCCCCCTCCGGCCTCCGTCGCCAGCGGCTCTCGAGCCTGGAGTGATGGGACAGAGAGAGCGAGAGACAGCGGGAAAATGAGAGCAGATAAAATGGAGGGTTCAGGATACCAACCTGAGGCTGCTGTACATGTAATCTCTCAGCCACTCTCTTTAGAAACTCCTCTTCTGTAACCAGCTTATATCAAAACAATAGACGTCACGACAGTTTCTGTTGTAACCAAATGTATCACTCTAAAAAACACTTTAAAACAACTCAATTTGGGTTGTTTTCAACCCAAGGGCTGGGTAAATATAGGACAGAACACCCAGCATAATGGGTTGATTCATTTTTACTATAATACTGGCCTTCTTTTTTTTTTTGCTTTATACATGAATTAATGGGTCTAACAGAAACTACCCAAACACTGGGTTGTTACGTCTGACCCAGGATCTGAGTAACACAAAAACTACCCAAACGCTGGGTTGTTACGTCTGACCCAGGATCTGAATAACACAAAAACTACCCAATCACTGGGTTGTTACGTCTGACCCAGGATCTGTGTAACACAAAAACTACCCAAACGCTGGGTTGTTACGTCTGACCCAGGATCTGAGTAACACAAAAACTACCCAAACACTGGGTTGTTACGTCTGACCCAGGATCTGTGTAACACAAAAACTACCCAAACGCTGGGTTGTTACATCTGACCCAGGATCTGTGTAACACAAAAACTACCCAAACGCTGGGTTGTTACGTCTGACCCAGGATCTGAGTAACACAAAAACTACCCAAACACTGGGTTGTTACATTTGACCCAGGATCTGTGTAACACAAAAACTACCCAAACACTGGGTTGTTACGTCTGACCCAGGATCTGTGTAACACAAAAACTACCCAAACACTGGGTTGTTACGTCTGACCCAGGATCTGTGTAACACAAAAACTACCCAAACGCTGGGTTGTTACGTCTGACCCAGGATCTGAGTAACACAAAAACTACCCAAACGCTGGGTTGTTACGTCTGACCCAGGATCTGTGTAACACAAAAATACCCAAACACTGGGTTGTTACATTTGACCCAGGATCTGAGTAACACAAAAACTACCCAAACACTGGGTTGTTACATTTGACCCAGGATCTGGGTAACACAAAAACTACCCAAACGCTGGGTTGTTACGTCTGACCCAGGATCTGTGTAACACAAAAATACCCAAACACTGGGTTGTTACATTTGACCCAGGATCTGGGTAACACAAAAACTACCCAAACGCTGGGTTGTTACGTCTGACCCAGGATCTGTGTAACACAAAAATACCCAAACACTGGGTTGTTACATTTGACCCAGGATCTGGGTAACACAAAAACTACCCAAACACTGGGTTGTTACGTCTGACCCAGGATCTGAGTAACACAAAAACTACCCAAACACTGGGTTGTTACGTCTGACCCAGGATCTGAGTAACACAAAAACAACCCAAACACTTGGACTTGGATTTTTTAGAGTGTTGCAATGCTGAAAAGATACTTTCAAACCCAAGATACTCAATCTAAAGTATTTCAGCTAAAGTCAAATGGAAGCTTTTAAGGGGCCTGGCATGTTTTTAAATACGTAATTATCCAATTATGTAATTTATATTTGGCAGGTTCTGCATTAAACTTTCCGTTACGTTTGAATAGTGAATGTCACTTTAATTGAGATTCTATTTAAATACAACCAAATAATCACCCTGATTATTTATTTGAAGAATCAGCTTTACACCGTGTTTTTGAGAGATGCAATTAGTTAGAAATCATTTGCCTTTTTTGAAATTCGGATTCTATTTTTTCATTTTTCCAGATAATTACTTCAAAGTGGAAGGAGCCAAGGACGCCTTAATATGTGGGAATGCAAGTGATGCTGGGTAAGTTTAATGTGCTTTAATGCGTTTTCATTGAATCGCAAAAGACAACCGAGGTTGTGGTACATTTGTTTTAATTGTTATTTTACTTAAATAATGTTGGTTTCATACATATAATGTATTAGATGTAAACTGTTTACGATTTCTAAGCAATATTCTGTATCCAACACACTCTCATGGCAGTTTGTACACTGTAAACAATTTCCACATATTTCACCCAAAAAAAAGTTGCTACCTTAAATTTTTAAGTATAATCAAATTGGCTGTAGGCCTTTAGGTCATTTTAACTTAAATTATACTAAACTGACGTGGTTTGAAACAAATGGAAGATTGTGAGTGGTCATTATTTTATTACAAACATGGCTCAGCCAATCAGAATCTAGGGGCGGAACTATCCATGTTCTAAAAGTGAAATAGACGCTTTTGAATGTCCAAATTACTTTTGGAAAGGCAACTAATGTGTAACAGTTGCTATAAAAGGCCATAATGGTTCTAAGAGGCTGTCGGTGTTGAGTCTGACTAAAGTAAATATAGTTGTGTGTCTCTCTGAAGCGTCTGACTCAGCAGAACTACATGTACTGAATGAGTCAGTGGCCTTGATTAACACTCAGCCACATTCAGACGACAATGGGGCCCAAATTTCTGACAGTTTTGATGCTCGCAGGTCAATTTGACCCTAAATTTCATGGTTAACCGCAGCTGCACAGACCCACAATATATGTTACAAAATTGATGTATTTTTTATGTCACTTTCTCAACTACCCTCTGAGGGTATTTGAATTTACATATATGTATTAAGTAGACACTTTTATTCAAAAATGTACAATGTGTTGAAGGTGTATATTTTTATCAGTTCATTTCGCTAAGAATTGAATGCATGATTTTGCCGTTGCTTCAGGATAGCACATACACAAAAATTTTTTTTTTTAAAAATTGTGAGATATAAAGTCAGAATTGCGAGATATAAAATCAGAATTGTGAGATATAAAGTCAGAATTGCGAGATATAAAGTCAGAATTGTGAGATATTAAGTCAGAATTGTGAGATATAAAGTCAGAATTGTGAGATATTAAGTCAGAATTGCGAGTTATAAAGTCAGAATTGCGAGATATAAAGTCAGAATTGTGAGATATTAAGTCAGAATTGCGAGTTATAAAGTCAGAATTGTGAGATATTAAGTCAGAATTGTGAGATATTAAGTCAGAATTGTGAGATATAAAGTCAGAATTGTGAGATATAAAGTCAGAATTGTGAGATATTAAGTCAGAATTGTGAGATATAAAGTCAGAATTGTGAGATATAAAGTCAGAATTGTGAGATATTAAGTCAGAATTGCGAGATATAAAGTCAGAATTGTGAGATATAAAGTCAGAGTTGCGAGATATAAAGTCAGAATTGTGAGATATAAAGTCAGAATTGTGAGATATAAAGTCAGAATTTCGAGATATAAAGTCTGAATTGCGAGATATAAAGTCAGAATTGTGAGATATTAAGTCAGAATTGTGAGATATTAAGTCAGAATTGTGAGATATTAAGTCAGAATTGTGAGATATTAAGTCAGAATTGCGAGTTATAAAGTCAGAATTGCGAGATATAAAATCAGAATTGTGAGATATTAAGTCAGAATTGCGAGTTATAAAGTCAGAATTGCGAGATATAAAATCAGAATTGTGAGATATTAAGTCAGAATTGCGAGTTATAAAGTCAGAATTGCGAGATATAAAATCAGAATTGTGAGATATAAAGTCAAAATTGTGAGATATAAAGTCAGAATTGTGAGATATAAAGTCAGAGTTGTGAGATATAAAGTCAGAATTGTGAGATATTAAGTCAGAATTGTGAGATATTAAGTCAGAATTGTGAGATATTAAGTCAGAATTGTGAGATATTAAGTCAGAGTTGTGAGATATAAAGTCAGAATTGTGAGATATTAAGTCAGAATTGTGAGATATAAAGTCAGAATTGTGAGATATTAAGTCAGAATTGTGAGATATTAAGTCAGAATTGTGAGATATTAAGTCAGAGTTGCGAGATATAAAGTCAGAATTGTGAGATATAAAGTCAGAATTGTGAGATATAAAGTCAGAATTTCGAGATATAAAGTCAGAATTGTGAGATATAAAGTCAGAATTGTGAGATATAAAGTCAGAATTTCGAGATATAAAGTCAGAATTGTGAGATATAAAGTCAGAATTGTGAGATATAAAGTCAGAATTTCGAGATATAAAGTCAGAATTGTGAGATATAAAGTCAGAATTTCGAGATATAAAGTCAGAATTGCGAGATATAAAGTCAGAATTGTGAGATATAAAGTCAGAATTGTGAGATATAAAGTCAGAATTTCGAGATATTAAGTCAGAATTGTGAGATATTAAGTCAGAATTTCGAGATATAAAGTCTGAATTGCGAGATATAAAGTCAGAATTGTGAGATATTAAGTCAGAATTGTGAGATATTAAGTCAGAATTGTGAGATATTAAGTCAGAATTGTGAGATATTAAGTCAGAATTGTGAGATATTAAGTCAGAATTGTGAGATATTAAGTCAGAATTGCGAGTTATAAAGTCAGAATTGCGAGATATAAAATCAGAATTGTGAGATATTAAGTCAGAATTGCGAGTTATAAAGTCAGAATTGCGAGATATAAAATCAGAATTGTGAGATATTAAGTCAGAATTGCGAGTTATAAAGTCAGAATTGCGAGATATAAAATCAGAATTGTGAGATATAAAGTCAGAATTGTGAGATATAAAGTCAGAATTGTGAGATATAAAGTCAGAGTTGTGAGATATAAAGTCAGAATTGTGAGATATTAAGTCAGAATTGTGAGATATAAAGTCAGAATTGTGAGATATTAAGTCAGAATTGTGAGATATTAAGTCAGAATTGTGAGATATTAAGTCAGAGTTGCGAGATATAAAGTCAGAATTGTGAGATATAAAGTCAGAATTGTGAGATATAAAGTCAGAATTTCGAGATATAAAGTCAGAATTGTGAGATATAAAGTCAGAATTGTGAGATATAAAGTCAGAATTTCGAGATATAAAGTCAGAATTGTGAGATATAAAGTCAGAATTGTGAGATATAAAGTCAGAATTTCGAGATATAAAGTCAGAATTGTGAGATATAAAGTCAGAATTTCGAGATATAAAGTCAGAATTGCGAGATATAAAGTCAGAATTGTGAGATATAAAGTCAGAATTGTGAGATATAAAGTCAGAATTTCGAGATATTAAGTCAGAATTGTGAGATATTAAGTCAGAATTGTGAGATATTAAGTCAGAATTGTGAGATATTAAGTCAGAGTTGTGAGATATAAAGTCAGAATTGTGAGATATTAAGTCAGAATTGTGAGATATAAAGTCAGAATTGTGAGATATTAAGTCAGAATTGTGAGATATAAAGTCAGAATTGCGAGATATAAAGTCAGAATTGCGAGATATAAAGTCAGAATTGCGAGATATTAAGTCAGAATTGTGAGATATTAAGTCAGAATTGTGAGATATTAAGTCAGAATTGCGAGATATAAAGTCAGAATTGTGAGATATAAAGTCAGAATTATGAGATATAAAGTCAGAATTGTGAGATATTAAGTCAGAATTGTGAGATATTAAGTCAGAATTGTGAGATATTAAGTCAGAATTGTGAGATATAAAGTCAGAATTGTGAGATATAAAGTCAGAATTGTGAGATATTAAGTCAGAATTGCGAGATATAAAGTCAGAATTGTGAGATATAAAGTCAGAATTATGAGATATAAAGTCAGAATTGCGAGATATAAAGTCAGAATTGCGAGATATAAAGTCAGAATTTCGAGATATAAAGTCAGAATTGCGAGATATTAAGTCAGAATTGTGAGATATAAAGTCAGAATTGCGAGATATAAAGTCAGAATTATGAGATATAAAGTCAGAATTATGAGATATAAAGTCAGAATTGCGAGATATAAAGTCAGAATTATGAGATATAAAGTCAGAATTATGAGATATAAAGTCAGAATTGCGAGATATAAAGTCAGAATTGTGAGATATAAAGTCAGAATTGTGAGATATAAAGTCAGAATTGCGAGTTATAAAGTCAGAATTGTGAGATATAAAGTCAGAATTGTGAGATATAAAGTCAGAATTGTGAGATATAAAGTCAGAATTGTGAGATATAAAGTCAGAATTGTGAGATATAAAGTCAGAATTGCGAGTTATAAAGTCAGAATTGCGAGATATAAAGTCACAATTACCTTTTTTTTATTTACTGGCGAAAACAAGCTTCCATAGAGTACTATTTTATAATATTATTTTTTTTAAAACAAATGTTTAAAAAATAGTTGTTAAATACAGTATTAAAAATAATTTGTTCCCATGTTTATTTTTTGCTGTAATGTGTGAGAAGTATTAATGTTATAGATTTACTGTTTTCACCTGTTTTTTGTAAATTTTATTGAATCCAATTAGTGTCAATTTGACCCGCGACATAAAATTTGTACCAGAATTCAAACATAATACAAGAATACTGAAAAAAAAAAAAAAGGATTTTCGCCAAGTAATTGCTAGTAAAATTCACAAAGAATCACAAAGAAACAAGCAGGTAACACACTGAACTAAACGTACAATTTTGAATTAAACACTCCAATAATCTTTGTTTTATTTATAAAGTCAGAATTTCGAGATATAAAGTCGGAATTATGAGATATTAAGTCAGAATTATGAGATATTAAGTCAGAATTGCGAGATATAAAGTCAGAATTGCGAGATAAAAATCCTAATATATCAATTTGACCCGCAACATAAAATTTGTACCAGAATTCGAACATAATACAAGAATACTGAAAAAAAAAAAAGGATTTTCACCAAGTAATTGCTAGTAAATTTCACAAAGAAACAAGCAGGTAACACACTGAACTAAATGTACAATTTCGAATTAAACACTCCAATAATCTTTGTTTTATTTACAATTTTTACTGTACAGTTGAAATGAAATGGATAAAGCTAGGATCCGTATTCCTTTTACAGTGCTGAATAAATATAATAATCCCAGTAAGATGGACACCTTGATAGTGTGAAATAGCTCAGAGGAATGTCAGCGCATATGTTTGCTGATCGTATGTGAGTGTGTGCGAGCGAACGGCAGCTGGCTTTACATTACCGCATTAAAGCGTCTGCTCTTGAGGGAATTGGACAGCATGTGCTCATGGTCATATCTCTACTTACATAAACTCTCCCCGTGGGAACCTCAAGAACTTGCTGATAAACATGTGGTTCAAAAGAACCAACTCACATGAGTCATGCCATCTCCGGTCTCTGACACTCCAGGCCTGTTTTTGAAGAAAATCAAAACTCACGAAACAGTGTATTGTGGGTTACGTGGTCGACTTCAGCTCGTGTTTCATGTGTCTTTTTGCTGTGAAATTAGATTTTTATCAAGTAAACATAAGAATAACTTTGATATTGTTCAACTGGACTGAAGCAGCTTCGGTTTACTTTCGGTTTAAAAATCAAATATGATCCTCAGGCTTTTGAGGGAGGTTTATTTGTTCATCTCTCAATCTTCATTATGTTGCATTATATGTTTCAAAGCTACAGAGATTTGATCATTAAATCAAAAAATATCAGACATTATTGGAAAATATATGGATTTTTTGTATCTGCAATACTGTTATAAAGATCTCATTGCTTTGCAGAATTTCATCTTAATTTTTGTTCATAAATATCAACATTTTTGCAACATTTTGAATAAAAAATTGAGCTGTTCTCCCCTCAATATTCTCACTATATGAGCAATAAAAGCTTGATGAAATATAATACAAAACATAAAATGCATATGCATTTTGTTTTTAATATTTATGTAAAGATCCAATAAACTTTTAAAAAAGTATTATTTTTCTCTTTAAACGTCATACTCAAATAAATAAATAAATAAATAAAAATTAAATTAAAAAAAATAAATTAAAGTAAATAAAAATAAAATAAATCCTATTGTTTTGTTCCATTTAACTTTGAGATAAAGTTGTCAGCGAGAATAAAAAATAAAAATAAAAAATAGCCAGACTTTAATGGACTTGGAGAAATCATTATCCCTCTGATTATCCCTCTAGGATTTCACTCCTCGATTGCCGTTCTGTGGGATTCGATGTTTCGAGACTGTATTCTAAGCGTCTGGAAACTTAGTCCTCGGTCGCTGCACTCGTCCTGCCAGAATCAAATGGACAAAACATTATGTTAAAAGCGAGCGCTAATCGATAACGTGAGATTTCAAAATCCAGAGCATTTTTGCAGTGGAATATATTGAACATGTAATGGAAAGTGCGAGACGTTCTCTTTGAGTTACCGGGCCGCGGATGTGAAGGTCTCGCCGCCTAATGGGCCGTTGGTGTGAATTACGACGTGGCCCGGAGATGTTGATTGTAACATCTGGCCGAAGCCAGAAGGAGACAAAGGACGAATCCGTCTGTCTTCCGGCGCGATAACAGGCCTCAAACAGACAGACGCGTGTCCACCTCTGATAAAACTGAGACGAGCGTTTGTGATACATGCCCGTTAAACGGATTGTGGTTTATTCAGCGCTTTACGAGGGTCAACCGGCTCCCCGAAAAGGATTCATGAGTGTTCGGAAGATACTTTGAAATGGTCAAGCGACTTATAATGAGTTCAACTAATCGTTTCCGTTTAGCAAAAAATAGCTTATTATTGCACCTATGAATTTACACTAAATATAACCAATAAATCATGGTAAAACATCTTTTACTCACTATTTTTTTTCCAGTACAAATATCTAAACATTCTTAAATCAAGATACACTTACTGGCTTGTGATAGAAATTCAGAAATGTTTTTAAATTAAGCTTAAAACAATAACAAATATCAGAAAAATGAAGTTCATTCAAATAAAAGATTTTTCTGACCAAATATTTGTTATTGTTTAAAGGATAAAGTTGCTTATTTTTGATATTTTTCCCCTCAGAAAACTTAATTAAGTACTTTTGCTTCACTTGACTAAAGAATATTAAGATGTTTATAAAGGAAAACAAGCCGAAAACAGCTGTTAAAGGTGCAGTGAGTGATTTAGGAGACACGCCCCCTACCCCCAAAGACCACACCCCTTTCTTGAAAGCTCCGCCCCCAAATTCACGAAGGTTTTTCAACAGTTCGAATATCTGTAAATCTGTGACATACAGACTGTAATTGTGACACTAAATCAGTTACTGTCATGTAATGATATAACATCTAATGATAAATAGCATTCTTTTCCACTGTTAGAGACACAAAACGAACGTAAACGCTCTCAGTCAGTGTTATATAATGCGCTCCACTGTCTGCTAATGGTGGTATATAAATATTTTCGGAGAGGACGTCCACACGTAATCATTGACCTTCATCTGAGCTCAAACAGTGGCCACTCATGCCCACCGACAGCTCAATTTTATCACTCGGTGATTTTCTTGGAACTCCAAACATCTCGATTAAAATGTCGTCTGGTGTGTCGTAGTAATTATAGAGTGTTGGTGGACATTCATTAAAACAAGAGTCTATTAATAAACTGTGATTAGGCTGTATTTTGAAAGCACTATATTTGACCTTAATGATGCTCACTGAGAGGTCACTCACATGGAACTAAAGGTTCACTCAAAATAGCTCAGTAATATGCAACCAAATCTAACAGACTAACAGCTTAATGCGTTTTTAATGGTCGGATTTCTTAGTCGTCAAAAAAGTTAATGTACAGTATCATCTGCACCTCATTTTGCTTTCATAATCTGAGACACACACTCATGTGTGTGTATATATATATATATACACATATACACACACACATATATATGTATTTATGTATATATGTGTGTGTGTGTGTTAGTATTGTGTGTGTATTAGTATGTATATATACATTTATATTATATTTTAGTATATATATTTACATGTGTATGTGTACATATACACATATATAGTATATTGCAGTATGTGTATATATATATATGTATATATATATGTAAATATATCTGTGGTCTTCTATATGTATACTATACATATATGGTAGTGTGATATACTACAATAGACAATAATCTATCTATATATATATATATATACAAGTATATATACATATATATCAGTGTTCATGTAAGTAACTAATATATGTATATGTTTATAATATGTATAGGTATGTGTGTATATATATATATATATATACATTGTGAGTACATATATAGTATATTATATTATATATATTTACACATGTATGTATAATATACTGCTATAGACTATATATATATATAAATGCACACACATACAGTACATATATATATATATTGTATACATTGTGTACATATACAGTATATATATGTGTATATATATATATATATGTACGAGTGTATATACATATATATATATATCAGTGTTCATGTAAGTAACTAATATATACAGTATATATATATGTATGTGTGTGTGTGTGTAATATACTACAATAGACTAAATGTATATATGTATATATATATACTATGTATAGGTATATGCGTATTTACATATATATATGTATATATATGTAAATAGTATATAGTATATTATAGTATATATATTTACACATGTATGTGTAATATATTGCAATAGACTATATATGTGTGTGTATATATATATATATATATATATATATATATATATATATGGTATACTATGGTATGTAGTATACTATACATATATGTTTGTGTGATATACTAAATAGACAATAATACACACATACATGCATACATATATTAAACTAATTATAAATATGGCCTGTACACACTAATGTTTGAGAGAAGCACGTGTTTTTGTTATCAATATGATTAATATGTCCATGTGTAGGTCGTTCAGCACATGGCTTCATTGGAAGCTGCTGTTCTTCATGTCAGTGTGTTTGTTTCCCTTGTTCGTTTATTTCCCTCAGGGATCAATTAAGTCAATTAATCCAGCGGTCTTATTTTAGCCATTGTTAGTGTGCAGGCGCAGCTCTCTGGTCACCTTGTGAACCTGGATGGAAACCTGAGTTGAAGGCTGACGGCGTTTTCAAACAGAAGCCGTTCACCTCGTTTCACCTCCTCTCTGTTATTTGCGGGTGGACGGCTGAAGTCTCGCTCTATCTGCGGCTCGCCGCCAACCACTGGATCAAACTAGGATTTCTGATGAACTCCCTCCTCCACTCCCTCCTGTGTGCTCGGGATCATTTGTCCAAAGAAAGTTTGGAAAACAATGATTTTTCTCTGTTGGTCCTGGATGATAGTGCAAAAACATTATTTTCAGCCTTATATCATGATAATGCTCTAAAAAATCCAATTTTTTATGTCAACCGTTAACTTACAGTGTCTCTAAGCTTAACGGATGAATAAATAGTACATTAAAATCATTATGATATTAACAAATTTGCTTACTTTTATATTTACAGCAATATCATAGTGAAAAAAATTATTTTATATTTACATCACTCTAGTATCTGCTCATATAGAGACGATTACGTCCATATCCGTGAGGCAAACAACTAAAAAATCGTATATAAAAAAAATTAATAATACTAATAATATTAATATTTTATGATATATTATATTGTATATATATATTGTATTTTAAAATACTAATAACATATATATATATATATATAAAATTAATATAATATATATACATACATATTTATATAATATTATATACATTATATATATTAAAAGATATTATATTATATTAAATAAACCTTTTTTTTTGCAATATCATCCGGCCCTACCAGATATATATTTATATATATACATATATATAAACAGAAAAAAAGTAAAGGAATAAATGTTTGTAAATATTAAAATATATATATATATATATATATATATATATATATATATATATATATATATATATATATATATTAATATAATATAATATATATTATATAATTATTAATTAATATATTATTATTAATAATTATATTATTGATAATATATATATATATATATATAATATTTTTCAAAAATTCAAATATTTCAAATATTTAGATATTATTTTTTCTAAAAAAAAAATATATACATATAATATAAAATAATATAATATTATCATATTATTCCTAATAGATACCAGGACCAATACCAATATATATATATATATATATATATATATATATATATATATATATATAAAATCAGAAAAAAATAATAAATGTTCGTAAATAAATGTTTTTTAATTTGTTATTCATTATTTATTTTTCTCAATAATTTAAAATATTTAATAATATTAAAATATATATAGTCTACATGATATGATGATATTTTTAATCTTCCCAATCAAAATTAATATAAATCCGAAAACAGTTTATCGAGAGACCTGGAATCAAGTTGATGCCAACCAAACGCAATCCCTGATCGTCTATATTTCTTTTCCTAAATATATCAGCATCATCTTCATACAATAAAGCATCGATGTCTCGTCATCCGAGCTCTCTTTGTCTCTTTGTCACTGTATTCCGTTATAGTGATACGTTTAATCTCGCCCGTGTCAATCGGGTTGATCAGAGCCGCCATCTGATCCCGGCAGAAGCATTCAGAGATCAGACTCCCAAAGGAAGTAACCTTGAGTACATCTTGGCTCATAACAACATAACAGTTATTCAAACAGGGCAGCGATACAGAAACAACACACAGGCCTGCATATTGGTTTACACTCACGGCACCAACAGAAATTCCCAAAGTCCATCCGCCTTTCCTATTCTCGGGACCCTAACAGGGCAGAGGGACTCTCTAGTGCCCGAAATAGACCATGTTAAAATGCTTTGTGTCCCGGCAATGCGATCCCAGCTGCCAGTGTGCTGAGAGGGGCTTCTTTGACAAATTCTCCAAGTGACTCAGTGACTCAATGACAACAGAACGAGCACAACAATACAGATCAGTGACGGAGCGATGCCAGACGCGCTGCATAAACGCCCTGGAAACAAGCTCCATTTCAAAGCAAAAGGGTTTTTAGAGAATATTCTTTAGATTTATGATTAAATCAAGAAAAAAGTCATATGAGATTCGTTCGTTGAAAAGTATGTTGCATAATGTTTAAATGATGTTTAGATGGTTTTACAAGAAAACTAGACAACAAGGTACTTTTTTATTGCCATCTTAAACTGGGACACAATTAATAACAATTTACAAAATTTAAGAAAATTTTTACTGGAAAACAAAACAAAAATACTGAAGAAATGTCTTTAAAACATGATGAAAAAAACTGATTAAATATAAATTTTTCTTTTTTTTATAGTCGATAAAAACTATCTATAAATAATAAATAACAAAAATATAATAATTAATTCTTTTACTTTTTTAAAAAAAATTTTTTTACTGGAAACAAGACAAAAATAAAATACTGAATAAATGTCTTTAAAACCATGATGAAATAATAATTTTTAAATAATATATTAATTAAAATAATTAAAAAAATATTTTTTTATTGTTGATAACCCTAACTATATCGACATTATCAATAACAAAAAACTATCATTAATTAATTTTTTCAGATTTTTTTTTACTGGAAAGCAAGACAAAATACTAATTAAATGTTAACTGATAAATATTGATGAAACAAGTTTCTATTTTTTTCATTATATTCATTTTATTTTAAAATCATAATGAAACAATGCTGAAAAAATACTGAATATCAATGAAAACTTTTTTTTATGTCAATACAAATAATAACAACATAATCAATAATAATAATAATAATAATAATAAACATTTATTCCCTTCCCTTCTTTTCTGTTGTCTTGTTTTTTCCCTAGAAAACACTGATTAAATGTTGATTTTAAAATAACGATGATACAATACTGAAAAAATTCTGAATATTAATGAAAACTTTCTAATCCCTACATAATCAATAATGAAAAACAATTTAACTATCATGTATTCTGATTAAATGTTGTTTTTAAACCATGATAAAATAATCCTGATTTGTTTTTACTGTCAATAAAAAACATCCACAACTTCACCATCGCTTATTTCTCTCCAGTGAAGTTTGTTGTGAGCACGAGCGGGTCGGAGAGCACGTTCTGCCGCACGAGAAAGGAAACCGCGGTTGATATCAGTGCGTCTGGGGTCCGAGGGCCCCCGTCCAAATCGAATTGAAGTGGGGCCCGTCCATTAGCACGTCCTTCAGGGACACGCGAGGTGTCTGAGTGCGATAGCGCCCGTCACCCGCACCCTCACACTTTCAGCATGCCAGCCTGCTGAGAGCCGCCTGCCGCCTGCCCGAAGGGAGCGAGACTGGTAAAAGACGGCTGGCAGGGGCTCAGACGCAAACCGCTGGCGCCACCGTCCTCTCAGTACCACCATGTCGGGCCTGTTAGTCACAGACGAAGTGTTCAAAGATCGCTCACCTTTGGTGCCTATGTTAAAGACACCTATTTAATGTTGCTGTTTCAGCATGAAAAAGTTTCCGTTTTGAGCTTTCTTCACAATATTCCTCATTTAAATAATTCATATGTAGAATAAAGGGGCGGGGCCTGAGTAGTGTGTTGAAACTGGCGGTTACGGTAAGGGGCGGGGACATTCACAATCACACCAATCACAACACACCGCTCCTGCCGACCAATCAGAGCTCTTTTCAGAAGGCGGGGCTTCATAGAAACAGGAACTAAACAGAGCGTTACTGACAGACTGGGAAGAGAGGGGCTGCAAAAAAGCCCAAAATCAACATCAAGGCTATGAAACATGCAGGGCATAATAATAACTAGCTATTTCTCCTTTCCGCAGCAAATGTCCAGATGGTTTTGAATGTATGAAGACTGGACGAAACCCAAACTACGGCTACACCAGCTTTGACACCTTTGGATGGGCTTTCCTCTCCCTTTTCAGGCTCATGACACAAGATTACTGGGAAAACCTCTATCATCATGTCAGTATTCTCTCGGTTCTCTCTCACCACGTGACATTCAGCCATCGAGCGAACGTGGCTGTTAAACATCTGCCGCGTCGTTTCCTCTGACTTACTTAAAGCAGTTGAAATGCATGTACACTACCGTTCAAAAGCATTGAAAAGAAATGCATGCTTTAATTCAGCAAGGATGCACTAAATTGGTCAAAAGTGAAACTAAAGACAGTACAAAAGTACCAAAAAGAAAAGTAAAATGTCACAGTTTACACATAAATATGACATAATAATAATCATAAATGTTTCTTGATCATCATCAGATTGGATCATGTGACACTGAAGACTGGAGTAATGATGCTGAAAATTCAGCTTTGATCACTGGATATAAATTACACTGTACTATATATTCACATAGAAAACAGTTCTTCTACAGTGTAAAAATATTTCACATTTTTTGCTGATTTTACTATATTTTTAATCAAATAAATGCAGCCTTGGTGAGCAGAAGAGACTTGAACATTAAAAACGTTTGAACAGTAGTGAATATGTAAATATAGAATTCATTTCTATATTTTGGTAATGTATGTAGAGATGAAACTTTTATTTATCTGTTTTCATCCTTGGCAGATTTTGGTAACGGACACACATTTTGGCCAATACAGAAATGATTATCTCAAAAATGATTGATTTATCAGCCTAAACGAATCTGTCTATCACTCGTTAGACTCATAATGCGCATCTTCAACAACAACTGATAAAGCAATTTTTGATTCGATGCTCTTTCTGTGATGCACAGACGCTGCGCTCCGCGGGAAAAGCGTACATGGTTTTTTTCGTGGTGGTGATCTTCCTGGGCTCCTTTTACCTGGTGAATCTGATCCTCGCTGTGGTGGCCATGGCGTACGAGGAGCAGAACCAGGCCACGATCGCTGAAGCCTTGCAGAAAGAACAAGAGTTTCAGCTCGCCATGGAGCAGCTGAAGAAGGAACAGCAGGTACGTCGGGGTCACCATTGAAATCAGCTGTTCATTTCTTCATTCACTTCCCAAACTAGGGTTCACGAGATGACGGAATGCTAATAATTAACTAAATAACATTAAAATAAATAAATGGGGCTGCATTAAACTGAAATCATGATATAGCTTGGTGCAGTTATCAAATCAAACGCTGTGGTTTAATTAAAGGCGCAGTAAGCAATTTTTGAGAAATGTTGTTGATATTTGAAATCACCAAAACAAACAAGCCCCGCCCCCTACCGAAAAGGACCACACCCCTTTCTTTGTTAGCCCCACCCCCAAATACACTATGTAGCACAGGCACCTCCCCCATCTTGAGTGGACACGCCCCCTTACTGCTGATTGGCTTCAAGGGTGTTTTGTGCTCGGCCTGATCCACATTCAACAGCGTTTTTCAGAAATCGCATCTTTAAGAATATAGAAAATGAAATAAACACTTGAAATGTTAAAAGCTCAATGGTTTTGAAAGTGAAGACTTCAAGACATAAATATTAGTAGTGTAAAATAACATTTTATTATAGTATTATCACATTCATTTTACAGTAAAATTTAAATTTACAACAGTTAGAGCTAAAACTACTACTACTACTAATAACTATTAATCTTATTAAATCTGATTGGGTTCCTAAAAACTACCACTACTAAAAAGAGGTTCCAGAGTCACATCTATAAAATGTTTATCATATTTAATGACAGAATAATTTAATCTGCAGCCCTATATATAAAAAACAGACTAAATAAAGACAAAATATTTTATCTGTTTACTTTCATGTCATGTGACCATCAACCAACATCAGAGAAACGTGAGCATGAGAATGTTTTTAAATTATTAAAATTCATATAAATGTTTTATGTCTAATGCCGGGTTCAGACTACATGATATTTTTGTCTGTTCGGATAGTAACTGTGTCAGATCATGTGACTTTGACTCCTAAGTTCTTGTCGTGGACAAGCAACGTCAGACTACACGTTTCTTCCGGACCAATCATCACTTGACATGCATGATGTCATCGAAAAGGCGGAGCCAGCGACTGAAACAAACAATAATTTTTTTAAATCACAACCGAAAACAAAAACAGCATTTCAATCTTCGTCTCTCAGCTAAAATGAAATGATTCTAAACCGCCAGTAGGTGGCGGCAAATCAAATCAATGTCAACGAATGTGTGAGTCGTTGAATCATTCACTCAATCGATTTGTTCAAAATGGCTGGTTCATTCAGGGACAAAGCCAGTCAGTGAGTCGTTGAATTATTCACTCAATCGATTTGTTCAAAATGGCTGGTTCATTCAGGGACAAAGCCAGTCAGTGAGTCGTTGAATCATTCACTCAATCGATTTGTTCAAAATGGCTGATTCATTCAGGGACAAAGCCAGTCAGTGAGTCATTGAATCATTCACTCAATCGATTTGTTCAAAATGGCTGATTCATTCAGGGACAAAGCCAGTCAGTGAGTCGTTGAATCATTCACTCAATCGATTTGTTCAAAATGGCTGATTCATTCAGGGACAAAGCCAGTCAGTGAGTCGTTGAATCATTCACTCAATCGATTTGTTCAAAATGGCTGATTCATTCAGGGACAAAGCCAGTCAGTGAGTCGTTGAATAATTCACTCAATCGATTTGTTCAAAATGGCTGATTCATTCAGGGACAAAGCCAGTCAGTGAGTCGTTGAATCATTCACTCAATCGATTTGTTCAAAATGGCTGATTCATTCAGGGACAAAGCCAGTCAGTGAGTCGTTGAATCATTCACTCAATCGATTTGTTCAAAATGGCTGATTCATTCAGGGACAAAGCCAGTCAGTGAGTCGTTGAATCATTCATTAGAGCGATTCGATCAAAAACGCTGTTCGAGGACACGCAATGACTCTAACGTATGGAACTATTTTCATTGGCAAAAGAGGAAAAACACACAATATCGTGTCTAAAATGTATAACACGATAGCCTATTATCTTATTGTGCATTGAATTGTTGTATAAAATCAACATCACGTTTGCGAATGTGCTGATATTCGAGAAAGCTGCACTTATACTCATGTGATATCGCTTATATATAATAAAAACAAAAACTTTTTTTGCACCATATCTTGGTTTTTAGAAGCTTTTTTATTCATTTTGGTGGCATTTGTGCCCCAAGCCCCTGTTAATGTCCAACCGTGGTCAAAATTGGGCTGATATCGTGAAGTTTGAACCTGGCATAAGTGGTTCGGCTGATCAAAAATTGTGTGAATCCAAGCAATAACATACAAGAAATCCTGCTATATTGTGACTATAGTTACAGCTTTTTGTCCGCCGTCTCTCAGGTTGCTCAAAAAGCACAAGAAACCGAGTCCATCTTGACCGCTGACGTGTCGCCGTTCTCCTCACAAGGCAAAGGGAATCGGGACCGGAGGAAAAGCTCGAGGCCGCTGTCCGAAGGGACGACAGGAGACGACAAATCAGCGAAGCTCGACACTATAGAGGGGATGAAGGTGGATTTAAAACAACAGATCACAAACAAAAAAAAAATGTTGCTTTCTTCTGTGAAAAAGTCACAAATCTCATCCTTCTTTTCCAGCAAACGCATTCATTGCTGGTCCGCACTCTCTCGTTGCGGGCCAGACGGGAAAGTCAGGTCAGCATCTTCAACTTCCGGCCGCCGAACAAAGACTCTGAGGTGGATTTCGCCGACGACGAGTTCAGCAATCACGGAGATTCGGACAGTCGAGGCGGTTCACTGGCGCTTCCCTGGAGCCGGAGAAGGACCAGCGCGCAGAGCACATGCAGTCACAGCTCCCAGTTCTTCTTCCCCAGCCTCAACATCAACGGGAAACTCTTCGTCGCCATGGACCAGAACGGCGTCTCAGGCCAGGGGCCGCTGTCTCCTCTGCAGCTGCCCACCTGCACCATGGAGAAGGTCAAAGAGGAAAGTGTAAGTGACTTCTGATCAGATGAGCAGGACTGCTGAAGGTGGAAACGGCATGACTGATTTGGAATAAAGTACCGCTGCTGAAGAAATAAATAAAAATCACTCAGAAATTGCTAATAAAAACAGCAAATAACAACATTTTGAAGCAGAGAGACTGAAAACGTATTCAAAAATATTTATTTACTTCTTGATACTTCTTTACACATTTCTACATAATTTGTCAGTCATGTACGCCGATAAATGGTTTATTTATATGAGCACTTTGTTGAACTTAATTTGACACAGTATAATAATAATAATAATTTATTAATACATTTATTTTGTAAAAGAATCTTTTTGATCAAAAATACAATAAAAACAGTGAAATATTATTACTGTTTAAAATTGCTGTGAATGGAAGTAAAAATAGGCTGCGTTTTTTTAATGCAAAATTTGGGTGAAATGTTCAACAGCTAGTCGCTGAAGATTATGATAAATTAATTAATTAATAAGTTCATTTTGAGATCTCATGAGTTTTGACTTATAATACTGTATAACAGTAATACTGTCAATATTATTGTTATCATAATACAATAATAATCATATCAATAATTATTATGATCATAATGCATGTAATGTTTCATTGCTATAGTCTAGCGATTATTAACTTTAAAATATCTAAATATATTAAAATGTCTCTTACGCGCACCAAGGATGTCTTTTTAAAATACATTAAAAATAGCAAAAATATTATTGCAATTTAAATCATCTGTTTTCTATGTGAATATATAGTAAAATGTAATTTATATCCAGTGATCAAAGCTGAATTTTCAGCATCATTACTCCAGTCTTCAGTCACATGATCATTCTGATAGGCTGCATTTATTTGATCAAAAATACAGTAAAAATCTGAAATATTTTTACAAATCAAAATAACAGTTTTCTATGTGAATATATAGTAAAATGTAATTTAAATCATGTGATCAAAGCTGAATTTTCAGCATCATTACTCCAGTCTTCAGAGTCACATGATCCTTCAGAAATCATTCTGATATGATTTGATGATCAAGAAACATTTATGATCATTATCAATGATATTTTTGTGGATCTTCAGGATTATTTGACGAATAGACAATAAGATTTTTGTTTTAAATTAATGCTGTTCTCTTTGTTACATTAATTGTCTTTACTGTCACTTTTGATCAGTTTAATGTGTCCTTGATAAGTAAATATCAAACTTCTGAATGGTATAATAATTAAAACGGTTCTACTCTATGTTTATCAGAAGCCTAAACAATGAATTAATCAGCTGATTTTTTGACATTCTGATATTTGCAAAAAATCAATTTGCAGTAAAATATGCGAGATTGACTCATCAACATTGTCTAACCCAGGGTTAAAAGTGTTGGGGTTAAATCAAAGACTCGTAGACGCCTTCTATATCTGTCAGTCACCATGATAATCTGCTCTTGCCTTTTCTGAGCTGATTTTGATGAGTTCTTCTCTTTTATTGGTGTTATGCAATAACCTCCACCTCTCTGGCCCTTTTCAACGCTGGCAAATGTTCATTTGTCTGCATGTCAAATGGAGCAATTCTAAGGCTGAGGTTGTTTTAATTTAATTCCAACAGACAATATGGATTTTTTTTAGTTGTCTAGACATTTTGCATTATCAGCTATTAAGCCGAATGTAGCGGTAATCTAATGATTTTTACTGTACAGAAGTTATCAAGGATATGAATCTGACAAAAAAAGGTCATATTTCACTCTAAAATGTAAATATAAAAATAAGAAAATATATTTCGAAACTTTGTGTTGCATTATTTTCATGATGTAAAATTTAAATGGCAGTAAAAAAAAATTCTTTTAATATTTAGTAGCGAGTAGCAGCTCAGATTATGAGAAATCAATACATTAATAAGAGATCTCATGAGTTTTGACTTATAATATTGTATATCAATATTATTATCGTAATAAAATAATAATAATAATACATTTCTTCATCATGCATAATGTTTTATTGCTATTATCTAATTATGATATTATTACAAAATATATAAATATAAATATTAATATGAAATTTAAATATAAAATTAATTGAAATCAATTTACATATTCACTACCATTCAAAAGTTTGGACATTTTTTTAATGTCTTTGAAAGTCTCGCCCATCCCGCATTTATTTGATCAAAAATATAATAAAAACAGTAATATTTTAAAACATTTTTACTATTTAAAATAACTGTTCGGTCTCCCTTTAATCTCATTGCTCTCTAGGTGCGAAAATGTAGATCTATTTGATATATTGAAAGGATTTTTCTTTCCTGTGTGGGATCAACATTCATCATTTTTAGCCATTTGTATGAAACGGAAGTACAGCGTCATGCCAAGAAATCTGAAATTCTCAGAAAGGAGTCTGAAAACTGTCTGGACTGTGTGTCAGCGGCATGGATACCCTGTTGTCTTGGCGATGTAGTCATGGTTACGTAGCAACAGATGTTGAATAAGAGTTTCGGCGTCTCCTCACACACACACACACACACACACACACACACAGCGGTGTTTCCCACTCGTCTGAACAGCAAGAGTGGGCGTTATGGTGGGCCGCGACGAAGCGCTCCTGCGTCATTCCTTTGATTACCTGCGATCAAAAACACATTATATAATCAGGGGGTCATTGTAACAGACAGAAATCATATAATTGACTCAAAGGCCTCATATTAAAACAATTGAAACATGCTCTTCCAGCAAACGTTTAGAAAACAAATGGATAAAAGCGTTTGACAAAAATGATCACATTCCCAAAACACCCATTATCACTTGAGGCGTCTTCTACCGAGGGTTAATAGCTGCTTTTATTAGGCTTTTGTTTTGCACTAAACAGAATTGATTTTTAAATGCCAGTATGAACAATTGATATGTGTATCAAAGTACCTAGCAACCACCCAGTCACCCTAGCTACCACATAGCAATGTGCTTAAAATCATTCAGAACACTTAGCAACTGCACAGCAATGACCCAGCGATCGCCCACAATACTGTAACAACCGCATAGCAACACCCTAGCAACCACCCAAACACCTTAGCAACCGCATTACAATGTGCTATTCAAAACACTTTGCAACTGCAAAGCAACACTACCAATCTCAATCTCCCACAACACCGTAGCAACCACATAGCAACGCCCTAGCAACCACCCAGACACCACATAGCTATCTGTATAAAATCGTTCAGAGCACTTAGCAGCGGCATAGCAACACCAGAAATGCCCTCAGAGCTTAAAAATCGTACATAACACTTAGCAACTCCAGAGCAAATGGCTTAAAATCATTCAGAAAAGGTAGCAATGGTGGAACTCTTGCAATCGCAGCCACATAGCAACACCCTAGCAACCACCCAGTCAACCTAGAAACCATATAGCTGTTTGTCGAAAATCATTCAGAACATTTAGCAACTGCACAGCAACACCAGAAATGCCCTTAGAACATAAAACGATTCAAAACGCCCTTAGTAAGCACATAGCAACACCCTAGCAACCACACAATCACCCTAGAAAGCACATCGCAGTTTTGTCTAAAGTCGTTCAAAACACTTAGCAACTGCAAAGCAACACCAGAAATGCCCTTAGAACATAAAACGATTCAAAATGCCCTTAGTAAGCACATAGCAACACCCTAGCAACCACACAATCACCCTAGAAAGCACATCGCTGTTTTGTCTAAAGTCGTTCAAAACACTTAGCAACTGCAAAGCAACACCAGAAATGCCCTTAGAACATAAAACGATTCAAAACGCCCTTAGTAAGCACATAGCAACACCCTAGCAACCACACAATCACCCTAGAAAGCACATCGCAGTTTTGTCTAAAGTCGTTCAAAACACTTAGCAACTGCAAAGCAACACCAGAAATGCCCTTAGAACATAAAACGATTCAAAACGCCCTTAGTAAGCACATAGCAACACCCTAGCAACCACACAATCACCCTAGAAAGCACATCGCAGTTTTGTCTAAAGTCGTTCAAAACACTTAGCAACTGCAAAGCAACACCAGAAATGCCCTTAGAACATAAAACGATTCAAAACGCCCTTAGTAAGCACATAGCAACACCCTAGCAACCACACAATCACCCTAGAAAGCACATCGCTGTTTTGTCTAAAGTCGTTCAAAACACTTAGCAACTGCAAAGAAACACCAGAAATGCCCTTAGAACATAAAACGATTCAAAACGCCCTTAGTAAGCACATAGCAACACCCTAGCAACCACACAATCACCCTAGAAAGCACATCGCTGTTTTGTCTAAAGTCGTTCAAAACACTTAGCAACTGCAAAGAAACACCAGAAATGCCCTTAGAACATAAAACGATTCAAAACGCCCTTAGTAAGCACATAGCAACACCCTAGCAACCACACAATCACCCTAGAAAGCACATCGCAGTTTTGTCTAAAGTCGTTCAAAACACTTAGCAACTACAAAGCAACACCAGAAATGCCCTTAGAACATAAAACGATTCAAAACGCCCTTAGTAAGCACATAGCAACACCCTAGCAACCACACAATCACCCTAGAAAGCACATCGCAGTTTTGTCTAAAGTCGTTCAAAACACTTAGCAACTACAAAGCAACACCAGAAATGCCCTTAGAACATAAAACGATTCAAAACGCCCTTAGTAAGCACATAGCAACACCCTAGCAACCACACAATCACCCTAGAAAGCACATCGCAGTTTTGTCTAAAGTTGTTCAAAACACTTAGCAACTGCAAAGCAACACCAGAAATGCCCTTAGAACATAAAACGATTCAAAACGCCCTTAGTAAGCACATAGCAACACCCTAGCAACCACCCTGACAGCCTTGCAACCTCAAACCAATCTTGCTTATTTATTTGTTTTGCAAAAATGCATTATAATGAGACAAAATGTATGAAAGCATGGTAACAATAAGTGAAAGGGAAAGCACAGAATTCTATTCATCTGCACTTGTTTATTTCATTATGAAGCCATTTATGTGAACGGCGTGTTTGATCTTACAGGGGCACAACTCCACCAATGAGCTGAGCAGCATGCTATTGCCCCAGCTGCCCCAGGAGGGCCGAGACCGGGCCCTGAGCGCCACCAGCTACATCACTGACGCCATGGAAGGTAAAACACACCGACAAAAACAACAAAAACAAACCAACACCGATCGGCGGTGAGATATGAGCCCTGAAACAACTCCACATGCACATAAAATCCACATTAAATCTTTTTCTGCGAGGTGCGTGCGTGCGAGGACAGGAGAAGTGTCTCCATCTGCTCGCGGTTAATATCGTCCCCCGAGACGTCGCTCGCTGTTGTTATTCAGAGGAAAGGTGTAACCCTCCCCACTGCTGCTTCATCATAGCACAGCCAGACTGTGACATCACCTGGGCGGCTCAAGAAGCCAGACTCTTCCCTGAGCGTTTCAGCGAATAAATAATCACGTAACAGAATGTCCTCGCAGTTTCAGATCTGTTACGCCCGTCGGGAAAGAGTGTTGTACCGCCTGTGGAAGTTTATGTAGAAACAAATACAAGTGATAAATTCATTTTCTTTGTTTGCGATGTTCCTGCTGGGAAGCAAGGACAATTTTTTCAGCTGGTAACGACTGACAGCCAATCAGAATCCACCTGACTTTAACGAGCTCGAGGATTTAAAGCGGCAGGCGACAAAATTAAAGCGCACGCTTATAATACAGAACAGAACGATTTCACTTTATTAGCGATTTTTTTTTTAAGTTTATGAACGATAAAAACATAGACAGCCAATCAGAATCCATCCAGCTTTAATGAGCTTGAGGATTTAAAGCGGCAGGCGACAAAATTGCTGCGCGAACTTTTTAATACAATACAGAACGTTATCATTTTCATAGTGTTTTTTCCAGCTGATGAACATTGAAATCATTGACAGCCAATCAGAATCCACCTGTCTTTAACGAGCTCGAGCATTTAAAGCGGCAGACGACAAAATTGCAGCGCTCGCTTATAATAAACACAACGATTTCACTTTTATAGCGATTTTTTCCAGTTGATGAACGATAAAAACATTGACAGCCAATCAGAATCCATCCTGACTTTAACGAGCTCGAGCATTTAAAGGCGCAGGCGACAAAATTGCTACGCGAACTTTTTAATACAATACAGAACAATATCATTTTCAGAGTGTTTTTTCCAGCTGATGAACATTGAAATCATTGACAGCCAATCAGAATCCATCCTGACTTTAACGATCTCGAGCATTTAAAGCGGCAGGCGAAAAAATTGCAGCGCTCGCTTAGAATAAACAGAACGATTTCACTTTTATAACGATTTTTTTTCCAGTTGATGAACGATAAAAACATTGACAGCCAATCAGAATCCATCCTGACTTTAACGAGCTCGAGCATTTAAAGGCGCAGGCGACAAAATTGCTACGCGAACTTTTTAATACAATACAGAACAATATCATTTTCAGAGTGTTTTTTCCAGCTGATGAACATTGAAATCATTGACAGCCAATCAGAATCCATCCTGACTTTAACGATCTCGAGCATTTAAAGCGGCAGGCGAAAAAATTGCAGCGCTCGCTTAGAATAAACAGAACGATTTCACTTTTATAACGATTTTTTTTCCAGTTGATGAACGATAAAATCATTGACAGCCAATCAGAATCCATCCTGACTTTAACGAGCTCGAGCATTTAAAGTGGCAGGCGACAAAATTGCAGCGCTCGCTTAGAATAAACAGAACGATTTCACTGTTATAACGATTTTTTCCAGTTGATGAACGATGAAAAACTTGACAACCAATCAGAATCCATCCTGACTTTAACGAGCTCGAGCATTTAAAGGCGCAGGCGACAAAATTGCTACGCGAACTTTTTAATACAATACAGAACAATATCATTTTCAGAGTGTTTTTTCCAGCTGATGAACATTGAAATCATTGACAGCCAATCAGAATCCATCCTGACTTTAACGAGCTCGAGCATTTAAAGCGGCAGGCGACAAAATTACAGCGCACGCTTATAATAAACATAACAATATCGTCCGTCGATGTGGACAAAAATATAGTAATCGTATTTTTTCGAAAATCAAAGAAAACAAACTATACAAACCCACTAATTTATGAATATTTAGTGTAAAGTTGATATATTTCTGATGGCCCTCATGTTACAAAACTACAAAAATTTTTATTTTACGTATTAAAACTGGAGGTAAACTCAATTTTTGTTCACATATGTTTCTTAAACAATTCCTCAGGAAGAATAAAAATGGTTACAAATCAATGAGAGCATCTGATCATGAGAACTTGATCACTGTAAACTTAGAGAGATTTTTTTTCCTCTGAAACTACAGAAACATTGAATTTAAAACTCTTTTTTGTTAGTGTGCTCTCCTGACTGGAGGACACCGCCGCTCGTGAAATGTCATCTATGAACAAAAATGGCCCATATTTTTTCATACATTTCCCGAGTCTTTTCTGGACTCTTGATTGGTCAGCACAAAAGTTGCTAACAGAAGAAGGCCTGAGCTCACAGTGTCTGAGTTTAGATCTGCTAGCATAAGAAAATGCCAATCCTCATTATCACGCATGTGAACGCTGACACGGCAGGACAGCAGCGGGCCAAATTTACTGTAATGAGCGTGTTATGTCAGATGATGCTTACATACGTGTATGATAGATTGCTAGCTACCACTTACTGATTTATATAAGTATGCTGACACTGGATTAGCCATATTGCAAAAATACTCAGACGTACCCTTCACAAAAATGTACCGTGGTAATCATGGTTTTCACCATGTTTTTATTGTTCAGGGCCTGGATTTTATACTGCGCGCAATTTTATTCATTCCGACATGGAAATTTGGTAAACTGTTAATCTAGTTATTAATGTACACAAATGAACAAATCAAATCTGGGATTTTAAAATAATAATAATAATAATAAATGTATATATTGTTAAATGTACATGTTTTTTATATATAAGACTAATATAATCATAAATAAACATTAAATAATAGTGCTAATAAATAAATAAACAAATTTATTTTGAATTACTTTAAAAATATTTTTAAATATTTTTATAATTTAAATAAATAAATACACTTTTAAACCATTTATTTATTTTAATAATTATTTTTATATAGTTTAAATACATACACTTTTAATCAATTAATTTACTTTGAATTATTTTAAAAAATATTTTTAAATAAATATTTATTTTTAATGATTTAAATAGATAAATAAATGAACTTTTAGTCAATTATTTTATTTTGAATTATTTTTAAAAATAATAATTAATTTTTTTTAATAATTTTAATACATAAATAATTAAACTTTTATTCTATTAATTTAGTCTGAATTATTTTTTATAAATTAA
>CM076065.1:1412500-1497500 GCA_038088235.1 Zacco platypus
AGAGGTGAGTTTAGTAATTATAGTACTTTTATTTCAGTTTCTAGTTTCTATTTTTTCTATACTTCTCAGTTAACAAAATACATCTTTAATAGTTTTAATTAACAAGTATCGCAACTGTTAAATTTATTATTTTTTAATTTTTTAATAATTTTTTTAAACTGTTAATTTTAATTTTGCCATGGGCTTTTGTTGTTTTTATTTTTTTATTTTTTGTTGTTGTGATATTTCTATAAATATTTTTATTTCAGCTTGAGTGATTCTGGTACTTTATTTTATTTCAGTTTCTATTGTTTGCCGGAAGCGTTGATGATATCGCTAGTTTCAGAGGTGTCAGCGGTGACACGGTGATGTCATTTCCTCACGTCCGCGCGCATCTCGTCGTCCGTCGCTGTGAACTCACACTCAGTCCTTCGCCCACGGGCTTCAGAAATGCCCTCCTGCGTTGGGTGGGCGGCTCTCAGGGATAACGAGCCGTACTCAGAGTTAATTGCTTCATGCAAATGTTAATGTGCGAACAGCTCCTCTGTTTGGAAGGTGAGCGCTGACGGAGTCGCTCTGGATCCGAGCGCGTGGACAGACCGCGGGCAGGGGCGGTCAGGGGTGGTCAGGGGCGGTCAGGGGTGTCTGCGGCGCGGGGATCGGACACATGGACTGATGATGCGTCTGATGAATCTGTTACGCTCAACAACATCTCATCATCACTGATATGAAAACGACTCACTATAGACGGGAAAAAATCCCTTCAAGGGTGAATCTCATGGAAGAACATGTTTTATCCCAAAATCAAAAGAAAGATATTGGAAGAAAAAGTATGTTTTTGTCCCTGTAAATGTTACGTATTAATAATTTACATATAAACAATGAGACCAGGCTGTGTTTTTAGTAGTATATATGGACAGGGTTAACGCTTTTTATTAATATAAAGCTTTAATAATTTTTATTTCATTTATTAAGGCTGTATGTGTGTGTGTGTATATAGCTATATATATATATATATATATATATATATATATATATATATAGCTTTTATTTTATTAATATATATATATATATATATAAAATGTATAAATATTAATAAATAAATAAATAGATAAATAATAAATAATAATAATAATAATAAATAAAAGCTAAATATATATATATATATAGCTTCAATTTATTGTTAATTTCACTTTTACTTTTAGTAATTTATGAACTATAAAGTTATTTTATTTTTATTTTCTATTTTTTTCTCTATTTATATTTTATCTCTGCTTTATTTCAATTAACAAAAAACATTTATTTTTAGGAAATCAACTATTATGTACTTTCTCCCCTAATTCATATTAAAATTCATAATTTTTTATATTATTTTAATTAAAGCATGAATATTACTACATAATAGTACTGTTTATTGGGATATGTTTAAATTATGCTGATTTTAATAAACAAATACTAATTTTTATTACTAACATTTTAATGTAATACAGTAAAAATACTACATTAAAATAAAGAAAATTATGAAAAAAATATTAAAATGGCCAGGTTCAACACAAAAAAATGTTCGTTACATAATACATTTTATTTTATTTTATTTTATTTTAATTTATTTTATTTTAATTTATTTTATTTTATTTTATTTTATTTTATTTTTTATTTATTTATTTTATTTTATTTTATTTCAATTTTTTTCTTTTATTTTTTGGATGGGGTGAAATGTGACCTGGGCATGTTTTCATGAGGTTCACTCTCAAAGAGGATGAAGATGTTTTTCCAGATCTCTATTTATTGTTTAGATGAAAGAGTTAATTATGGGATGTGAGGCAGAACCAGAGATGATCTCCTGGTCTGGTCATCTTCACAGCGTGTGTTTCCCTCAGATGTCCGTGTGACTCGTCCTGTACGCTTCCTGCTGCCGTGTCACGTATCATAGTCACATCCACACACGCAGCTCCGGGATACAAGAAACAGAGCAAATTTTTTATATAAAAAAACCCAAAGCAAGTGCAGACCTGTCGCACATTCACGCACCTGGTGTCCATGGCAACAAAGAGCACTTTACCAGCCCACACAGAATATCTCAGGATTCTGCAGGATCGGACCGCCTGTCAATCACAAAGTTTTATATGTATATAAAATCAATCATTCCAGTAGATGATGCAGGTCACAGAGTTTTTTTCATTTGCATCTGTCTTTGTGTGTGTGTATATATATATATATATATATATATGTATATATATAGGATCATTTATATGCTTCAATAATAGTATAGTACTCATAATCGCAAATCACAATAAACATTTTTTTCAAGCAATTCTAAATTCAATATTCATTCATTCATGTTCACATGTTTGTATTTGTTTTTATTTATACTAGTGCTGAAATCGAAATCAAATCGATTAATCACAATTAACAAAAAAGTTTGTAAAAATATATATGTGTGTGTGTGTATATATATATATGTATATATATATACTGTATGTATACTGTATGTGTGTATATATATATATATACATACAGTATACATACAGCACACACACATATATATATGTATATGTGCTATATATATACTGTATATATATATGTATATGTGCTATATATATACTGTATATATATATGTATATGTGCTATATATACTGTGTATATATATATGTATATGTGCTATATATACTGTGTATATATATGTATATGTGCTATATATATACTGTATATATATATGTATATGTGCTATATATACTGTGTATATATATGTATATGTGCTATATATATACTGTATATATATATATGTATATGTGCTATATATACTGTGTATATATATATGTATATGTGCTATATATACTGTGTATATATATATATATATGTGCTATATATATATATTTACATTTATACAAATATGAATGTAATTACAATCATTGTATCTCAAACAGTTCAACTGGGATCGATTCCCAAAAAATGTACAGCATTGAAATGCAATGCAAGTTGATTTGGATAAAAGATCTTCCGAATGCATAATCGCACGTTGTTTGAAGACATAAACCGACGTCTTTCATGTTTCATGTCATGTGTTTGTCAGGTGTTCACAGGTATCTTCACCGCTGAGATGGTTCTGAAGATCATCGCTCTGGATCCGTATTATTACTTTCAGCAGGGCTGGAACATCTTCGACAGTCTCATCGTGAGTCTGAGTCTCATGGAGTTGGGTCTGTCCAACGTGGAGGGTCTGTCCGTCCTGCGCTCGTTCAGACTGGTAAAACACGCTTCTAACTGACCGACTGTAGTTTGTGCCACATTCGCTGGTTCTGACTCTTCACCTTCTCCTCCAGCTGAGAGTCTTCAAGCTGGCGAAGTCGTGGCCGACCCTGAACACGCTGATCAAGATCATCGGGAACTCTGTGGGCGCTCTGGGGAATCTGACCCTGGTTCTGGCCATCATCGTCTTCATCTTCGCCGTGGTCGGCATGCAGCTGTTCGGGAAGAACTACGAGTCGTGCGTGTGCAAGATCTCCAAGGACTGTACGCTGCCCCGCTGGCACATGAAGGACTTCTTCCACTCGTTCCTCATCGTGTTTCGGGTCTTGTGCGGAGAGTGGATTGAGACCATGTGGGATTGTATGGAAGTGGCCGGACAGCCGCTCTGCATCCTCGTCTTCATGCTGGTCATGGTTATCGGGAACCTCGTGGTAAGTTGTTTCCTTTTTAATAATTGTGTGTTGTGGTTTGAAATGCCTCTCAACGCTCGTGTCATAATAAACCCGCGTTATTATCGCCGAGGGTCGTGTTCGCGGCGCCTCTGATTAACTCACGTTTGAAACTCGTTGACGCTGATTAAAGTGATGTGAGAAATACAAAGTAATTAAAATAATTTCTTATGATTTTGACGCATACCTTCGTAATTAGCGGATCTTTTATTTGAAAGACCGGTGATATATTTATTATTTAGCTGATGGTTTTTAATCAAAGTCTTCATGTGCAGTAATTGCCCCGCGAGCGTCTGGGGTGAATGGTTTGGCTCAGTGGCTCATGGGTAATTGATCTCAATAACTCGCTAGTTCCTTGCAAATCCCCGAATGTGAGATATGAGTGTTTGTGTTTATATCACAGAGCGGTGATGACACGAGAAATCAAATTTGCCTTGATCTTTTCAGGTGTTCGCACTATTACAACATCCTCCTCGTTATAAACAAAGCAATTAATAAAGCTCCGAAAAGCTTGTTTTGATTTTGTGGGATCTGTGATGTCACACTGGCAAACACATTTGCATATGCCCCGCCTCCAGAGCAAGACATCAATCATTAGTTATACATCATTGCACGATAGGCCCCTCCCACTGGTGTTCAGTGTCAGGACCAAGTGGATGGTTTATTTTAAAGTGGACACAAGATATAAGTAATATAAGTTTCCAGAATTTGTCTGAAGTTTCAGCTCAAAATCCTCCACAGATCTTTTATATTATCGCTTGTTAAATTCGCCTCTATTTGGGTGTGAGCAAAAACACGCCGTCCCTTTAAATGCAAATGAGCTGCTGCTCCAGAAGAGGGCGGAGCTTTAACAGCTCAACAACAACAAAGCTGGAGAATCTCACGCAGACAAAATGAGGAAAGTGTTCAAACTGATGGAGAGACTCAGGAAGAAGTTTCTGAACGGTTAGTGGATAAATTGATGTAGTTGCTGTGGAGTTGATCAACTCATCACTAGCATGTGTCGTCACGTTCATCTTTTTTCCTTGAATCGACCCTCGTTTGTGAAGCAGTCCGGCGTAAAATGACGCATCAACAACACTCGACTACAACAACTCTAAAGCGGCCCAACATGGCCCCGCCCCCTTTGATGAGTGTTCTCGGGGGCGGGGTTTATGTACATTTTAGGGTTTGTGATGTCACTAACCAGGAAGAAGCTCATTGTAGTCTCTACCAGCCTTAAAAAGTGATTTCTAAAAGAAAATATCTCATTTGCATTGAATTTGTAGATGTTGTTTCTGCTCAAACAGAAATCATTCAAATATGCTGCATTTATTTGATCAAAAATACAGTAAAAATCTGAAATATTTTTACAAATTAAAATATCTGGTTTCCAAGTGAATAAATAGTGAAGTATAATTTATATCCAGTGATCAAAGCTGAATTTTCAGCATCATTACTCCAGTCTTCCGAGTCACATGATCCTTCAGAAATCATTCTGATATAATGATTTGATTTTTATCAAAATAATAATAATAATAATAATAATAATAAATAAATTCATTGATACATTTTTAAATCTTCAGGATTCGATGATGAATATAAAGTAAAAAAAAAACAGCATTTACTTGAATAATAAATCTTTTGTAACATTATAAATGTCAATTAAGTGCTAAATTAGAGAACTAAAAAGAGATTTAACATGTTTAAATCCGTCCTGCAGGTGTTCTCCCACAGAAAATATGCTAAATATCAACCCTGAGCTCAGAATCAAATGCAAACCCTGCGAGAGTTCCTCCATCTAGAGTCTAGACAGTGTGCGGTACTGTAAAATAAGTGTGCAGATTGCATCTGGGCCTTTTCATAAGATATTGATATTACATAACAGAGGGTTCGGTACGGATGGAAGCGAATGCCGCCCGTTTCACCAGAGCGATTAACACATGCAAATGTGAGGCTGGGCGAGACGGCGTGTCTGTCAGTACGAGGGCTTTTCCGTTCTCGCCGTCGGACTGATGGTTGTGCGGCTGCAGATAGGAAAGAATCATCTCCGATACACTGACGAGCATTTCATAAACACTGCAGATGTGTGGCGTCGCTCGAATGCTGTGACCTGATCTCTCCCGCATGATTTCATTTGCATACGGCAGTTAAAGGTCAAATAGTTGTACCTTTGTTACACCATTGATATTTTTAGATCATCCCGACAAGTCACTTAGAGACTGTGGAAGAATTTACAAGGGGCGTGATGCATAGTGAGTTGGGTAATATGATTTAAATTTGCACACAATGCATTTGAATTGCAAACAATCCAGTGGTTCATTTGATTACGCCGAGCCTGAACTCAATGTGCACGATGTGCTCTCGGCTCTGAGATTCCCGGTGTGAGGGAGACCTTCCTAGATTTTAAGGCATCTTTGACGGAGGCTGACAACGTAATGCTCCTTCTTTTGGACAAATTCTGTGTCTGTTGCTCCTGTCAGGGATTCTGTGTGTGTGTGTGTATCTTGTTTTGAAAATAGCTGACTGTAATAATCTCCAACATGGGCAGATTTATTTTAGCAAATCATTTTTAATTTAATTTAATTTAATTTTATTTTATTTTATTTTATTTTATTTTATTTTATTTTATTTTATTTCGATTAATTTTATTTTATTTTATTTATTTTTATTTTATTTTATGTATTTATTTTCTACTAGTATATATAATAGTTTTTTAATTTTAATAAACTATAATTTAATAATAATTAAAAATAATTTAAATTCGTGTTTGTAGTGCTTTGAATTGATTCATGCGGATCAGATTTGATTACAGTGATGAGAATGTTCATGTAGATGATGTCAAAATAATTAAAAAAGGCTTAAATGATTATTAAAAATATATTATTAATAAATAATAGTAAGAATAAATATTATTATTGTTAAAAAAATGTGTGTGTATCTTGTTTTGAAAATAGCTGACTGTAATAAATTTAGCAAATTATTTTATTTTATTTTATTTTTTCTAGTATACATTGTAGTTTTTTCATTGTAATAAATTATTATTTCATAATAATTAAAAATAATTTAAAATTTGTGTAAGTAGTTAATTAATTATTAGTTATTAGTTATAATTAATTAGTTAATTCGTGCTTTGAATTGATTCATGTTCATTTTAATGCATTAATTTGATTTGATATTCAGATAATTTGATTACAGTAATGAGAAAAAGATTTTTTGTAAGACAATTTTGGTAGAAATGTTCAAAATAATTAAACAAAAGGTTTAAATGATCATTAAAATGTATTTTATGAATAAATAATATTATGAATAAGTATTATAATTGTTAAAAATATGTTTCTGTAATAATCTCCAACATGTGAAGATTTATTTTAGCATATATATATTTATATATATATATTTATTTATTTATTTATTTATTTTTTAAATATTATTATTTTTTAAACTATTAGTATTTTATATTTTATTTTATTTAATTTATTAGATGATTTTAAACACTGTAATACAGTAATAAGAATGAGATTTTTTTAAATGAGAATTTGGGGGAATTTTATTCATTTATATTTTATTTCTTGTTTTTGTTTAGATTTTAACATGAAATATGACCTTCATGATCTTCACAGACAGAGCCAGTTTATATTAAAATGCGCTGGTTTTCTAGTGTGCCGGTTGTATTTGGGTTTGTGTGAGCTGTGATAATGTGAGAAAGCCACTAGAATTGCTCATAAATCTTCATTTGTAGTTGAACGAACGGCCAAAAGATCAAACAGCCCTGAACTGCACCTGTAGCACATTAAATGCTTATTCAAGCACTTGTTAGCTCTCATCCGTGTTCACAGAGCAGAATTATTCATATTTATATCATTAAAGGTGGTCTGATGTGAATAACAGGTGTCGATGCGCTGGATTCCTGCGGGTTCGGGTCGTGTAGATACAGCAGCATCACAGATCAGGTGTTTGTATCTGTAGGTCATTGGGCTGAACTGACACAGCTGAGATCTCACTGAACTACTAGTTAAGTGTGTGTGTGTGTGTGTGTGTGTGTCCAACATATGCATTCCTTACTGTTTTATTATTTTTTATTATTTTATTTTAAAATTATTTATAGTACTTTTTATTGTAATATGTTTTAATTCGCCAAATTCCTGAGGCCAAAGTTGCCAGCCTGTTTTTATTTTATTTTATTTTATTTTATTTTATTTTATTTTATTTTATTTTATTTTATTTTATTTTATTTATTTTATTTTATTTTATTTTATTTTATTTTATTTTATTTTATTTTATTTTATTATGCAATTCTATTATTTTATTTTATTATTTAATTTAATTTAATTTTTAGTTTAGTTTATTGTCCTATTTTATTTTATTTTATTATTTTACTAGTATACATATAATAGTATACAGATTCCTGTGATCAAAGTTGCCATCCTGACTATTTTTATTTTGTTTTATTTTATTTTATCTTATTTTATTTATTTCATTTCATTTCATTTGTCTACGTAGTATTTTTTATTGTATTATGTTATAATTCGTTAAATTCCTATGGCCAAAGTTGTCAGCCTGGTATGTTTTATTTTATTTTATTTTATTTTATTATTTTACTTGTATACATATAATTCACAGATTCCTGTGATCAAAGTTGCCAGCCTAACTATTTTATTTTATTTATTTATTTATTTTATTTTATTTTATTATGCTATTCTATTATTTTATTTTATTATTTAATTTAATTTAATTTTTTAGTTTAGTTTAGTTTATTATCTTATTTTATTTTATTATTTTACTAGTATACATATAATAGTATACAGATTCCTGTGATCAAAGTTGCCATCCTGACTATTTTTATTTTATTTTATCTCATTTTATATTATTTTATTTATTTCATTTCATTATTTCATTTCATTCATTTAATTTAATTTAATTTCATTAGTCTACATATTTATTGTATTATGTTATAATTCGTACAATTCCAAAGTTGCCAGCCTGGTGTATTTTATTTTATTATTTTAATTTATGTTATTTTACTAGTATACATAGTACTTTTTATTGTAATATGTTATAATCGCTGGATTCCAGAGTCGGTCTGGTGTGTGTGTGTGTGTGTGTGTGTGTGTTGAAGTGTCTCCAGCTGAGATCTGAGGTCACGTACACACTAAGACACACGTGAAGTTCGCAGGGAGGCGTTGATGTTGGGTTGGCTTGTAGTGGCTTGCAGGTAAACAGATCAGGGCGACCTATTCTTATCGTGTGATTTGAGTGTGTGTGTGTGTGTGTGTGTGAGTGTGTGTTCGGACTCAGTCATCACTCCAGATGGATATGGACACGCCGGGATCGATGCACCTGTGTGGATAATCAGAATTATTCAAAGCGCGGCCGAGTAACTGGAGAGGTGAAATTGATGTTATCAGATCTCGAGCTGCTCAGGGTTGCGATGACAAATCCATAACTCTGTTCCAAAAACACCGTGAGCCGCTGTGCGGTCATGGAGCCTCCGCAGCGACTGACGCCGAGTGCACTACATAGGCAGCAAGGTTACAAACGATTTCTCTTCATATAAATGGTCTTTCTATTAGTTAAAGAATCCTGAAAAATAAAAGGATATCACAGTTTCCACAACAATATGAACTGTTTTCATCATTGATAATCATAAATGTTTCTTGAGCATCAAATCATCATATCAGAAGGATCATGTGACTCTGAAGACTGGAGTAATGATGCTGAAAATCAACTTTGATCACTGGATATAAATTACATTTTACTATATATTCACTTGGAAACCTGATATTTTAATTTGCAAAAATATTTCAGATTTTTACTGCATTTTTGATCAAATAAATGCAGCCTATTAGAACGATTTCTGAAGGATCATGTGACACTGAAGACTGCAGTAATGGTGCTGAAAATCAACTTTGATCACTGGATATAAATTATATTTTACTATATATTCACTTGGAAACCCGATATTTTAATTTGCAAAAATATTTCAGATTTTTACTGTATTTTTGATCAAATAAATGCAGCTTTGGTGAGACTTATTTCAAAAAATTCTTGTGAATTCTATTGCAGTCCTCCTTCATTTTTGTTAAAGAATGACTGAATTTTAGATTTGTTTTTTAACTGAACAGAGATTTTTTTTTATTTTTTTTCAACTGAGAAGCAACAAATAACAAGACTCCCAATTTATCCATGTCGATCTTGCTGAAAACTCTTCGCCCACGGCCCGAGGTTTAGTCCTACAACCAATCTTAACGGGTCCCGCAGGGAACGGGTCTTTCCTAAAGCAGTTCAAGTCATTCTTTCGGCACAAGCTTAGTGAGAAACATTATATCTGAGAGTTAAGATAACGTCTGTCTCAGTGACCGGGAGCATCCCGCCCTTTTAGGGAGAAAACTTTTGTTCAACGGCTGATCGCCTGTGATTGTCACCTCGAGATCGTGTGTGTGTGTGTGTAACAGGATCTTGGGTTTCAGCTCTCTTCAGCTGTGTTTCCCTTGCAAATGTCACATAATTATCATAGATTGCATTACATTCGCTTTTATCTGAACCGACTTACAAAATAGGAACAATATCTGCATGTATAAGCTTGATCCGTGAAATGAAGAGTAGGAGAAAATGCCTTGTATTAGCTTCGAATCAATCCATTAAACCTTTATAAAAAAGTTGGTTCGGCGACTTGGATGAACGATTCATCTGCCAAAAGCACAGCTGATTCTCTTAAACAACAAGTGTCTGCGGGGTCAGAGGTCATACACGGTGACCCCGACTGAACATCTGTTATTGTAGATCCTGCTGTCGAGGGACAACTGGGAAAGAAATCTTTTAGGAATGTGAGTCGAGACAATATTTGGTCTACTTTAATTTTGTTTGCTTTTTCCATTATTTTGCTTGAAGATTTTGTAGATTATTTAGATTATTTTAAAGAATTTTGAGATATGATTATAAGATCTTTCATTTCATGTGAAATTATTTCTATACTATATTTTTTTTTAGTCTGCAACAACTTTACACCGGTAACATGAATGCTTGATTTCACATGTACACTAAAGGCTTAGTTTTTTTATGCTTTTGATAGAGTCTCTTCTGCTCATCAAAGCTGCATTTATTTGATCAAAAATACTGTAAAAATGTGAAATATTTTTATAATTTAAAATAACAGTTTTCTACATGAATATATAGTAAAATATAATTTATATCCAGTGATCAAAGCTGAATTTTCAGCATCATTACTCCAGTCTTCAGTGTCACATGATCCTTCAGAAATCATTCTGATATGATGATCTGATGCTCAACAAACATTTATGATTATTTTATTTTTTTGGAAACTATTACATTTTAATTTTTAAGGATTCTTTGATGAGTAGAAAGTTCATGAGAACAGCATTTGTAACATGAACAAATTTAATGCATTCTTGCTGAATAAAGGTATTGATTTCTTTCAAAACGAAAATGCTTTGGGGAAATGTATCAGAAAGGTGTGGTTGCGAGGATGTTCTGGGTGGTTGCTAGGAGATTGTTAAGGTGTTCTGGGTGGTTGCTAAGAGGTCTAAGTGGTTTCTAGGGGGTCACTAAGGCATGCTGTGTGGTTGCTAGAAGGTTGTCAGGGTATTCTGGGTGGTTGCTAAGGTGTACTTGGTTGTTGCTAGGGGTTTGCTAAGGTGCTCTAATAGATCTAATTGGTTTCTAGGTGGTTTTTAAGGTGTTCTGGTGGTTACTAAGGGGTGACTGAGGTGTACTGGGTGGTTTCTAGTGTGTTGCTAAGATCTTCTGTGTGGTTACTAGTTGGTTGTGAGGTTGTTCTTGATGGTTGATAGGAGGTTGCTAAGATGTTCTGGATGGTTGCTAAGTGGTCTAAGTGGTTTCTAGGGGGTTGTTAAGGTGTTCTGGGTGGTTTCAAGGTGGTTTATTTTGCTAAGGTGCTCTGGGTGGTTGTTAGGGAGTTGCTAAGTTGTTTTGAGTGGTTTCTCGGAGGTCACTAAGGCATGCTGGGTGGTTGCTAGAAGGTTGTGAAGGTGTTCTGGGTGGTTGCTAAGGTGTACTTGGTGGTTGCTTGGAGGTTGCTAAGGTTTTCTGGATGGTTGCTAAGAGGTCTAAGTGGTTTCTAGGGGGTTGTTAAGGTGTTCTGGGTGGTTTCAAGGATCTTGCTAAGGTATTATGAGTGGTTGTTAGGGAGTTGCTAAGGTGTTTTGAGTGGTTTCTCGGAGGTCACTAAGGCATGCTGTGTGGTTGCTAGAAGGTTGTGAGGGTGTTCTGGGTGGTTGCTAAGGTGTACTTGGTTGTTGCTAGGGGTTTGCTAAGGTGCTCTAATAGGTCTAATTGGTTTCTAGGTGGTTTTTAAGGTGTTCTGGTGGTTACTAAGGGGTGACTGAGGTGTGCTGGGTGGTTTCTAGTGTGTTGCTAAGATGTTCTGTGCGGTTGCTAGATGGTTGTGAGGTTGTTCTTGGTGGTTGCTAGGGGTTTGCTTCTTTCAAAACCCCCAAACTTTGAAATGGTCGAACAGTGTATTTGCTTTTTGAAGCGTATGGAAGCACAATTCATGACACACTGCATGTATTTCCTTTCAGCCGGTCTGTTTGTGTTTGTTGTTTTGTGGAGGTGTTCCTCATGCCGTCCTATGACTGATGGACACATTTGCCACCTGTCGTTTCGTCAAAGGTAGCGTATGATAATGCTAGTCATCTGTCTGAGGTAATGCTTTATTTTGAAGCTGTGTTCTGTGCATCGGGTCAGCGTCTGTACCTGCAGACCGAGCTCTGTCGAGTCTTTCTCTCCTTTCATGCAGAGACTCTGCCGCATGTATTTTGAGTGTGCAGAAGTGGGCAGGTGTAATGGTGAGAAAATCCAGCTAATAATCCTCGGTTCGTCGCTGTCACCTTCCCAGTTAATTAAGCGTAACGCAGGTGGGTGGATTGAAACAGTGTCCTGTGGGAATCTGGACATACAGCTTAGATTCCACATGGGATGTGCCCTGTGGCCAAAATCATATATCACCGTGACGTTATATATCATCATAAAGTTATTTTTGCTGGAAAATCAATGTAAAATGGTTTAATGTTTGTAGTAATCACACGATGATGACTTTGATAATCCAGTGAATGAAATCCATTCAAAATGAACTTTATCCCGATTGATTATTTAGGTATTTTTATTCAGAACATTGCTAATGTGTTCTGGGTGGTTTCTAAGGGGTCTGGGTTTCTAGGTTGTTGCCAAGATATTTTGGTGGTTGCAAAGAGGTTACTAAGGTGTTCTGGGAAGTTCCTGGGAATTAACTAAGGAATTCTGTCTGGTTCTGGATGGTTTCTAGGCTTGGTGGTTGCTAGGAGGTTGCTAAGGCATTCTGGGTGGTTGCTAGGGTGTTACTAAGGTGTACTTGGTTGTTGCAGGGGGTTGCTAAGGTGTTCTGGGTGCTTTCTAAGGGGTCTAACTGGCTTCTAAGTGTTTTTAAGGTGTTCTGGTGATTACTAAGGGGTGACTGAGGTGGACTGGGTGGTTTCTAAGATGTTGCTAAGATGTTCTCTGTGGTTTCTAGAAGGTTGTGAGGTTGATCTTGGTGGTTTCCAGGGTATTTCTAAGGTGTACTTGGTGGTTGCTAGGGCAGGGCAAGGAAAGTTTGTTTATTTTGCACATTTCATACACAATGGTGTATTCAAAGTGAATTACATAAAAATCAATCAAATCCATAAGAATTAAAAGATTGATATAAAATGCATTAAAACAGTTAAGAATAGTTAGGGGGTTGCTAAGGTGTTATGGGTGATTGCTAAGGGGTCTAATAGGTTTTTAGGTGGTTGGTAAGGTGTTCTGGTGGTTACTAAGGGGTTACTGAGGTGTTCTGGGTGGTTGTTAGGGAGTTGCTAATGTGTTCTGGGAGGTCACTAAGTCAGTCTGGATAGTTGCTATGAGGTTGCATGAGTGTTCCTGGAGGGTTTCCAGCCCATTGCTAAGGTGTTCTTGATGGTTGGGGTTGCTAAGGTCTTCTGGATGGTTGCTAATAGGTCTAAGTGTTTTCTAAGTGGTTGCTAAGGTGTTCTGGTGAATACTAAGAGGTTACTTAAATGTTCTGGTGGTTTGTATGATGTTGCTAAGGTGTTCTGGGTGGTTTCTAGGGTGTTGCTAAGGTGTTTTGGTAGTTGCTAGGGGGTTGCTAAGGTGTTTTGGGAGGTTTACGAAGTCACTAAGGCATTCTGGTAGTTGTTAGGAGGCGGCCAATGTCTTGGTAGCTGCTGGGGTGTCCTTGGAGGTTTCTGGTTGGTTGATAAGGTGTTCTGAGTAGTTTCTAGGGGGTGCTAAGGTATACCTGTTGTATGGTCCAACAGGTGAAATTGTGTGTCTGGTCACTAAGGGTCACACAGGGTAACCCACTCAGCGATAATACTTTGTGCTAGAGGTTATCAACCCTGTATTTGAGCAATCACAGTAATGTTGTTTGCTTAGCAACCCCCAGAAAATGTGATTTAGCGGTCCGATTCTGCTGTGCTGGTATTTTATCTGAACGCATTGCTATAAATGGGCTCCTCCTGGGTTGAAACTCAATGGCATCATTAGCTTTCATGGGCTCTTAATGTTTTCTGGAGTGCATTATTTCATTAGCAAGGCCTCGAGTGTCCCTCAAGAGCTTCATTGCTCTGACTGCCATGGAGCTCCAGATAAACGGGATGAGCATCAATCATGTGGCTCCGCCCTGGAACATAATGGGCTCAAATACACAGCGTCCTGCGGACAGTTGCGGGGCGAGTGGATCGTCTTCTTCAGTGGCACTTCAGGGTTCCTGAGCTGCACTGCTGTGACTTACTGCTAATGAATGTTAATAATCTGTACTCTTAATTTAGAAGGTGAGGCCTTCATAAACCCAACATTAGAAGAGAGATGGAAAAAATGATTTGGATGCATATTAAAAATAGTGTTTTGTAAACTGTATATTTTCTTTCAACTTCCATGTTCTCTAATCAGCTATTTTTCAGCTATATAGAGTCCTCTTATTTGAGGTTGTGGTCCTCAATTTTTTATTTAACATGTATTATTATTGTTTTAATTGACATTTAATTGTGTATTTATCAGCATTGGGAAAGGTCCCCGAGCCAGGACTTGAACTTGGGTCGCCCGAAACACAACCGCACCGCATCTCAAATGCCGCCCACGAGGCTATCGGCTCCGCCAGTTAGAAAATACTTAAATAAATGTTATTTTATAAGTTATACAAGTCATATTCGTTAAATTATTGCTACAAAGAAAACAGAATTATCACTCTTTGTATTCGTTCTGTCCATCACCACTTCACTTCATTCAGAACACAGAGAATCATTATCCATGTCCTCAGGTCAGGCATAAAAGCTTAAAAGCTTCTTCAGTCTGAACTCTAATAGTAGCAGATTCTTCCAGAAACACTTGAGTCACAATTCCATGAATTCAAATAACCTGTTTATTTCAGGATAATTGCTGGATGAGTCAGCGCAGGTGATGGGAAGTGCGCACGTGTGTATGTGTGTGTGTGTGAGGGAGAGAGAAAGAGATTTAAATGATGTTGGTTCAGTCATCCAAGGCTCCTGATTAGGCTCCACCCCCTGCTACTCTTTGTTAGGCCCCGCCTCCTGCTGCTATTGGTTAGGCTCCACCTCCTGCTGCTATTGATTAGGCTCTGCTCCTGCTGCTATTGGTTAGGCTCCAAGTTGCTCTTGGTTAGGCTCCGCCCCCGTCGCTATTAGTTAGGCTCCGCCCCTGCTGCTATTATTTAGGCTCCATCCATCCATCCATCCATCCATATAACTGGCCTAATTCGATAAATGGACTTGGCTCAGGTGGAACTGACTCACATTTTCTCCATGAAACGGGATCAAATGCATCATGCTTGTTATTTTAACCCTTCTGAACCGAACCTGATTCCCGTGGTGTTGGGATGGTGCCGGGATTCAAGGCCAGTATATGGAGCGTCTCATCTCACATATTGAAATGCCACGCCGGTGGCCCAGCTGTGATTTATTCCTCATTTGGTCCTTGGCTTTCCTGCGGAAAGGGCGACCCTCATTGTGTTATGAGAATATGACCATACAGCAGTTTGATGAGGTGGGGAGAGGCGAGCCGGTACTTTATTATGTCATCGGCCTCGCTGGATGATAAAACAGGGAAAATCCCACAGACACACACTGAATATCATAGGAACTTGGACTCTTTTCATTCGAGACAACAATAATCCACCAAACAAGCTCCCGAAAATGAACTAAAGTAAACTGAAGATGTGCAAAAATGTACGCTAATTCAATATATTAATAAAAACGATAACAGTACACTATATAAATAATGCCTAAATAACACTGGAACTTGTGAGTGACCTGTACCGTCACTGAAATGACACCCGGTAACCTCCTAAAATCTCCGAATCTCTCCGGATCAAGCTCTCATGCTGTTTCTGCCACAACAGATTCTGTGACCCAAATAGAATTACGTAATTGGCTCCAAATGTTGACATTTAACAAATGCTTTTGTATTTGATTCTGATATTTAGGGGAGTTTGTGTTCCGACTGCTGCCTGCTCCAATCCAATCAATTTGTTTGTTTATTGACAAGCATCACTATTGTTGTCTCATACTTACTGGTTTGGGGGGGGGAAATGGGTCTCCAGAATGGGTTTTTGTTTGGTTGAGTGTCACTTTGATGTGACTGTACTAAATAAAAGAAGTAAGTCCGAGCTCGTTCCCTCTGAACGAGTGTTAGATCTGGTTTGCTCAGGCCACGTGAAGCTCCAGTATTGACCAGCGCTGTGGGACTTCACTGGGAGGTTTGATTTTACAGTAGCTAAAATAACACATTGATCTCTGGGCCTGCGCTCTCAGTGGGGTTAGGGGTCATCTGGACGTCACTGAGAATCACTGAACGCGACGTCCTGATCAATTCAACAGCGTATGACATCACAAAACAACCTGAGGGCCAAAACATGACGTGTGTGTAGTGATCTCTACAGACCCAATAACACAGAGAGCTTTATTTCAGTTTGAAATGAAATATAAGAAATATTTCCATTCAAAAAGTTTTATGTTTCAACTTTACCTCAAAAATGTATTGAGGAATATTTGAGTTCATTGTGAGATATTTGGTTTTTATAGAGTTCTCAAATATATTTTATTTAAGTTTAAAATTTGCCTAAAAAATGATAAGAAATATTTCCATCCATAAAGTTTTCATAAAGTTTTCTAATACGTTTTAAGTTTAACTTTACCTCAAAAACGTATTGAGGAATATCTGAGTTCATATTGAGATATTTGGTTTTTTATAGAGTTCTCAAATATATTTTATTTAAGTTTAAAATTTGCCTAAAAAATGATAAGAAATATTTCCATCCATAAAGTTTTCATAAAGTTTTCTAATACGTTTTAAGTTTCAACTTTACCTCAAAAATGTATTGAGGAATATTTGAGTTCATATTGAGATATTTGGTTTTTATAGAGTTCTCAAATATATTTTAATTAAGTTTAAAATTTGTCTCAAAAATGATAAGAAATATTTCCATCCATAAAGTTTTCATAAAGTTTTCTAATACGTTTTAAGTTTCAACTTTACCTCAAAAATGTATTGAGAAATATCTGAGTTCATATTGAGATATTTGGTTTTTATAGAGTTCTAGAATATATTTTATTTAAGTTTCATCTTTGTCTCAAAAGTTTATTGAGAAATGTTTGAGCTTATGTTGAGATATTTGGTTTTCATAAAGTTTTCAAATATATTTTATTTAAGTTTAAAATTTGTCTCAAAAATGATAAGAAATATTTCCATCCATAAAGTTTTCATAAAGTTTTCTAATACGTTTTAAGTTTCAACTTTACCTCAAAAATGTATTGAGAAATATCTGAGTTCATATTGAGATATTTGGTTTTTATAGAGTTCTAGAATATATTTTATTTAAGTTTCATCTTTGTCTCAAAAGTTTATTGAGAAATGTTTGAGCTTATGTTGAGATATTTGGTTTTCATAAAGTTTTCAAATATATTTTATTTAAGTTTAAAATTTGTCTCAAAAATGATAAGAAATATTTCCATCCATAATGTTTTCATAAAGTTTTCTAATACGTTTTAAGTTTCAACTTTACCTCAAAAACGTATTGAGGAATATCTGAGTTCATATTGAGATATTTGGTTTTTATAGAGTTCTCAAATATATTTTATTTAAGTTTCAACGTTGTCTCAAAAGTTTTTTGAGAAATGTTTGAGCTTATGTGAGATATTTGGTTTTCATAAAGTTTTCAAATATATTTATTTAAGTTTAAAATTTGTTTCAAAAATGATAAGAAATACTTCCATCCATAAAGTTTTCTAATACGTTTTAAGTTTCAACTTTACCTCAAAAATGTATTGAGGAATATTTGAGCTCATATTAAGATATTTTGTTTTTTAATCAAAATAAAAAAAGTTTTTTAAGTTTTTAAATATGTTTTATTTAAGTTTCAAATACCTCAAAAATGTATTGACAAGTATTTGAGTTATTTGGTTTTTATAGAGTTCTGAAATATGTTTTAAGTTTCAACTTTTTCCTCAAAATATTCTTTTAGAAATATTTGAGCTTATGTTGAGATATTTGGTTTTCATAATGTTTTGAAATATAATTTGTAAGTTTAAAATTTAACTTTATTGAGAAATATTTGAGCTCATATTAAGATATTTTGTTTTAAAATATTGTATGTAAGTTTCAAATTTGCCTCAAAATGAAATATTTCAGTTCATATGGAGTTAGTTCTAGAGATCTTTTAACAACAATATTGAGAAATGTTTTTTGTTGAGAACTTTGGATTTCAAATATATTTATGTTTTTGTTTGTTTACAATTTGACAAATGCATTGAGAAATATTTAAATCTCAAATATGTTTGAACTGTCAACAGATTTTATAAATATTTTAATTCATATTGAGATATCTGACTCAAATATATTTTAAGTTTAAAAGTTTGTGTCAAAATATTTTCTCCTTGAGAGAAATAAAATCAGACACATTGAAATCTCTTGATTGCAGATCTGAGCACAGTTTTCGACCGTGTTGAAAGAGAGTGATCCCTTTAGGATGTTTCTTACATGTGTTTTACTCTGGATCTTGTGTAAGCAGATGATGCAATCCTGCACGTCTAACACCGGCTGCTGATGGGGGTCCGTGTCCCGAGGCATTAAACGCCTGAACCGTCCCTGCGCTGCTGTATCGAACGCTTTAGCTGTCGCTAGCAGCTCAAAATAGCTGCCATCGGTGCTTCTACACACAGATCTGTGTGCCTTTTTGGCTTTAGACTTTCAACAGTTTTGAATAAATAAGAAAAGATACCGATATTGTTGTTTGCATCAACAGATTGAATGAAACTCCCATGACCTCTGGGCATCAGCGGCAAACGTAATTATTGAAAAGTCAGCAAGAGGCTCAGGAATAATTCACCGCTTACAGTGTTATCAAGTAAACGTAACACTGTCTTGGAAACTGTGATCCACAGAGGAAATGTAACCGGAGCACCGGGTCACCCATTAGGAGGCCAAGTGCGCATTCGTGACGTCTTACCTTAGACAGAACGAGCTGCGATTCTGACTGAGGTTCATGTTCATCTTTTAGCACACATTTAAATACTTTGATTAATATTAAGCAATAATGGCATTTGTAACTAGACGTATAACTAGATGCAATACCATTAAAAGAGTTTTTTTGTGAAGGAAATATACAGCCATTAGCTCAAAGTCAGGTGACAATGAAACATGCAAAGTTTAGTGTCAATGGGGCAAAGCAATGCAGTCATTCTGGCATCAGGCCTCACATTTCTTTGGCGGTTTTGTCTATCGACACGAAATCCGGAAGTTTTTGCTGGCATTTTGCCAAAAGGTGATTTAATGCTTAATTACCATGTTGCACAAACCACAAGGCCTAGCATGCTTTGTATCGTTGGACTTGGCAATGATTCAGGAGTCAAGAAGAGAACTCCAATCACACCTAAGCGTTTGGATATTTGATTTCACCACTAGGTGGCGCTAGCTCGAAACTTCTCAGGCTGCTGCAAGGCATCGTGCTGATGACCCATACCAATTTTCGTAATGATACACTGATGCGTTCATGAAATACAGCATTTTATGACAAAATTCAAAATGGCCGAAGCCCAAAATGGCCGATATGGGAAGGTTCATTCAACTTGGCAACATGCCAAATCTAACGAGATCACTTTTTGTGTTTTGAGCAAGCCATTAAGTTATGAGCAAAAATAAAAATAAAAAAATTAATTTCTCCAGACCAGTAGGTGGTGCTGCGCCGAAACGCAGCATGAATACGATAAAGCGTTTACATCTATTTCCGCAAGCGCTACCTAAAATCCGTTCGTGCGTTTTTTGAAAGCGGTTTGACAAATCGACTTGAATTACATAACTTTTTGTTGGCATGGTTTGATTACGATCTTGGTTACATTGTGAAAATCTAAACTACGACCTAGGAGGAGTTAAAAAAAAAAAAAAAAGTAGTTTTTTGGGGAAAAATCGAAAATTTTCATGTCATTGGATCATAGACTCAAACTGAGCCACGGAATCAGAGGAAAAAAAATTTGTTTCCAGCCCTTACGGTTCAAACGTTATTAGCGTAAACGGCACTGCCACTTTAGACAGTAGGTGGCGCTAGAGGGATTCAGTTAGAGACTCCAAATCTGCTCTGGTGACAGTTCAGACTGTCCTCGATCAGTGTGCCAAATTTCCTCTTCCAGAGAGGAAGAAGAAGAAGAAACGGAAAAAGAGTAATATGGACGCCTTCAGTGCTCGGCCCCTAATTACATTTTACAATATATTACACCTTGTGTTATGTTGCGGGTCAATTTGACCCGTTTAGATTTTCAAGTTGTTGGAAATACTGGTTAACCTATTGTTTTTTTTCTTGATATTTTGTGACCTTTTCTCATTTATCATCATGCAAAGTTTCAACATGCTGGTGTTTTTTGACATATGCAAACAAAATTACTGTTACGTTCGTGACGGACAATTTGACCCGCATATTTTAACACTCTAAAGCAACTGTACTGACCCAAAATAATTACATTTCTTGGTTATATTTTGTTATTTTATTTTTTTACTACCTTATCAAGCTAAAAAATCAGGTTTTCCACACTTATTTCAATACAGAAAAATGTTTTAACCTGCAAGCATGTGTGTGAAGTTCAGATCCAGAAAACGTCTCAGGTTACGCATGTAACCATGGTTCCCTGAGGAGGGAAGAGACGCTGCGTCAGAACGATGACGCAGCTCGAGTTCCCTGGAAAGGGAACACACACTTGCTCATGTCAGAAGAAACTTGACTATGAAATGAGTTTACAAAACAGCCAACTTAGGAAAAGTACATATTTTCATTATACAGCTACATTTAATGGTTCAGTTATGATGTTCTAAGAAAAAAAAAGTAAAAAAAATGTATTTTGTATTTAAAAATCCACTGTTTATTTTCAAATTTTGTCAAAACAAATCAGTTTTAAAAAATGGTTAAAAAACATTTTCATTAAATCTTATCTTCAGATATATATATATTTTTGGAATATTTGACAAATGTTGATATTAAAAGTTTACAGTTTGTATCTGAATCTTTGTTGTTTTTCATAGAGTGATTTTTGAGGAATTGTATTGAATCCAATTAGGGTCAATTTGACCCGCTCCATAACGAGTGGACACAGAAATCCAACAGCGCATAAGAGTTAACATAGAAAGCAGGTGTTTTAAGAAGAGAATTTTGAGTCTTACCGACTCAAACAGTCCCAAAACAATATTTAAAGTCAGCAAACACCATGCACTTTAGGAGTATGTCACGTTTACTGGAGCTGATGTTAATGAACTTTGAGCTGGACTCTGGACTGAGGTTGCACCGGGGCAACAGCAGCGGCTTCTTAGGAAGCGAGGAGAACAATGCAACTCAGTGTGAGGGACCATGTGACCCCAGAACTCCTCTTTGTGCAGGTGACCGAAACAATGTGCTGCTATGGCAACACTTTTGGCCCACAAATACCCGATAAGGCTCCTGCCTGCACTTTCTAAGCTAGAGGAAAAACATGCTCTCTTTCCCTCTCTGTGCATTTGAGTTCTCACATGGTGATGCAATTATATCTATATGGCATTGTGATTTAGTAAATCAGAGTTTTAGCTTTGAATGTGAGAGTTTTACTCAGCACAACTCTGGGTATTGCAGATTTACATATTGAATAGTATCATTTACATCATGCATTTGGTAGATGTGATCGCATTGCATTGAAGGTGTAGATTTTTATTGTATTTCATGCATACTATTTATACTGGTTAGTGTTCGACTGACGTTGCATTGAAGGTATGCTATAATTTTTGCAGTGTGATTGCATTGGAAGCATACTTTTTTTAGTTTTTAGCGTCATTTACATCATGCATTCGGTAGATACTTTCATCTAAAGTAACTTGCGTTGCATTAATGGTGTAGATTTTTATTGCATTTCATGCATTCAGATATTATACATTAAAACTAGTTGTAGAGCGTTCGACTGACGTTGCATTGAACGCATACTTTTTTATGTATTTAAATATTCTATTTCTGCATTATGCATCTATTAATAGTTATGTTATTCTCAAAGCATGTATGCATATATAGAATAAGAGTAATCAGCTATTTTATATTAAAGTAGGGAACTGAGCCAAATCCAAAAATCAATGCATGTTAATACAACGCATTAAACGCTCTGAACTTCTTAGTAACATTTCATTCAACGCTGGTGAGTGTTGTACAGGCAAAAATGTGTTTGCATTATAAAAACGAAGTGAAATCTGTGAATGAAGCATTTTTGTAAACGTACATCTCGCGTCCCACGTGCAATAATTGGACTATCCTCGGAGAAGGGAATTCCGAGCGTTATACTTTTAAATAATTTTGATTGGCTTCTCTCATTCATGAACCGCTGCCGAACAATTATTGGGAGGAAATTGCAGCTGCTTGAGTTGATTATCAAAGTACCGGCACTCTGTGCTTGCTGTGCGTGTCTAATCAAAGCGTGCTGTACTACATCCACTCAAACACACACACACACACACAGTTGTCCATTGAACGCGGCCCTGTCGACCCCCTCCGTGTGTGTAGGTGGTAGATGTGACATTTAAAACCAGTTCCACATCTCACCTGCTGTTTACAGGCCTCACACTGCGGCTGCTGCGACAAAAACGCCCCGTGTCACAGCATATGAGACCTTTACACAAGAACTCCATCTGGAATCAGACCGTGAATGGTTCGGACGCAAGAAATGAGCTGTATTTGAAATGTGAAGCTTATTTTGAACAGGTATACAATTCAACTGCCTACACGCCGTCAAACGGAAGAATAATGTCTGGGAAAACGGCATGCTGGGTGCGTGGTGTGGCGTTTGAAGGCACGGTTAGATCGTTCTGTCATCGTTTACTCACACTCGTGCTGTTCCACACCTGGACGACTTTCTTTCTTCAGTGGAAGAAACACAAAAGATGAGATGCTGTTCATTTTCATAGCATGACGGAGCTGTCAAACTCCTGAAAGCGGCATAAAAGAAACAATCCGTACAGTTTGTGCTATTTGGAAGAATATAGTGCACAAGTTTTATGGACTATTGTTGTGGTGCTTTTGTAGAGCATGACGACCCCTAGTTACTGTAAACACTCATTGCACTGTAATATTTCTCCAAAATGTCTTCATTTCCACATGATAATGAGAGTTTAGAGCAGTGGTTCTCATGCAGGAGGCCTCGGCACACTTACAAAGGGACGCAAGATGACTTAAAAGTATTAAAATGAGACCGAACGAGGTGTAAAATAAGCTTGTTTTCGTTTGTTCCCTTAACAGCTGTCATTTTTATTTAAGAAAAAGGGTTATCATGGTCTCGGATAAACTGGATAAACTGTATGTGGGAACTTTAAAAGTGTGATTTTTAGACCTGCAAAAGTCATGGAAATAAAAAGTCATTTCATTAAAAAAAGAATATTGTTATAGACCCTCATGCTTTTTACATTTTTCTTACCAATGTATTGTTATATATGTATGTATCATGGAAAAATCATGGAAATTCATTAGTAATAAAAAGCACGAAGATCATTTAGTTATTGGAATTATGGCATTTAATAATTCATAGATATTTTATTTAATTACTTTATTAAATTGCATCTGCTAGTTTATGTAAATAAAAAGTGTGAAAATGTTGTGTTTGTCATTATGTTTAAAATAAGACAAAAGAAGGTTTAAAATAAGCTAAAAATCAAGATTTAGTAGGATTAATAAATATCGATATTATTTTAATGTTTTCCCTTAAGAACTGTCATTACTATTTAAGAACCTGCAGGTTATCCAGAGTATGATCTGGATATACTGTAAAATGAATATATATATATAGCTTTGTCATTATAGCAGAAGTATTAGAAAAATTGTCTTGAACAATGAGAGGCCTTGGAGTCTAAAATCTTAAGAAACGCTACATTTACAGCTTGTAATTGGAGAGTTGCTGGTTTGAGTCAGTCCATGAGTCATGAGGAACAAGAGGTTTATTTGGAGAGATTGTCCTTGAAGTTCATAGAAATGTTTTTTACAGCATTTTAAAAAACTTACAGCTTTTATATTCTCCTGAATGTTGCTGCTTCTCTCTCCTCAGGTCTTGAACCTCTTCTTGGCGTTGCTCCTCAGCTCCTTCAGCGCGGACAACCTCTCCGCTCCGGACGAAGACGGAGAAATGAACAACCTGCAGATCGCCATCGCTCGGATCCAGCGGGGGATGCTGTGGCTCCGGCAGGCGCTCTGCGACTTCTTTAATGGGAACTTCAAGCGGCGGCGACAGAAGGCGAAGGAGGCCAAAGCCATGCTGAAGCTCAAGAGACTCAGCCAGCAGGCGCACTGGGCAGAAGGGAACGGGACGGCCGGCGTCATCGAGCGCGGCGGGGAGGAGGACAGCTACATGACCAACCCCAACCTCACCATCAGCGTGCCCATCGCGCCCGGAGAGTCAGATGTGGAGTTTCCAGAGGAAGAGGAGGAGGACGATGATGATGTGTGCGAGAGCTCGGAGGAGGAAGAGGTGGTTGAAGAAACGAAGCCGGTGAGTGAACACAGCTGAAGCTGAATCTTCCAACAGTACTACAACAATACTTACCAACAGGGCTTGACATGAACCAAATGCGGCCGTAGTTCAGCAGTGGCATGTAACACTTTGGCAGGTTGAATTGTGTTGGTGCTGCCCACGAGGCTATCGGCACAGACTCAATTGTAGTCTTTTTTTGCCTTTATTATGAAAGTCCAGCAAGTAGACAGGACTTGAATTGGGAGAGAGAGTGGGGGACGTGATTGGAAAAGGTTTGCGAGCTGGGACTCGAACACAGGTCTCCTGAAGCACAACGCCACTATATGTCGGTGCTGCCCATGAGGCTATTGCTGCTGACTCAATTGTAGTCTTTTTTTGCGTCTATTGTGAAAGTACAGTAAGTAGACAGGAAGTGAAGTGGGAGAGAGAGAGGGGCACGGGATCGGGAAAGTTCTGTGAACTGGAACTCAAACTCGGGTCACCAGAAGTGCGACGGAGCTATATGTCAGTGCTGCCCACGAGGCTATCGGCACAGACTCAATTGTAGTCTTTTTTTGCCTTAATTTTGAAAGTCCAGTAAGTAGACAGGAAGTGAATTGGGAGAGAGAGAGAGGCACAGGATCGGGAAAGTTCTGTAAACCGGAACTCAAACTCGGGTCGCCAGAAGCGTGACGCCGCTATATTTCGGTGCTGCCCACGAGGCTATCGGTACCAACTCAATTATAATCTTTTGAAAAGACATCTGAAATAATAAACAAAGTGCAATGTAGTGTTGTCAAAAATATTTCAATATATATCAATACTGAAATATCTAAAACATTTCCAGTACTCATTTTCCGCAGAATAGGAACACGATACCGGCTGCGCTTTCTCTATGACAGCGAGTCGACACACAAACCCGCTTCATTTCATTTCCTCCGGATGAATATTGTTGATGTTTCAGGGATTTAATTTCAGTGTGCATATTGTGCATAATTTGACTCATTTCCGCAGATTTTGTGCTCACACACACATAAATCCGCCTCTCAGTACTAAATTGAGTTCTTTTTCGCTGCTTACTGTACTTCAACAGTCAAATACACACAAAATAATCTCGGTCTTGGTGAGTATTCACGTAAACACAGTCAGTTATGTTTGAAGTGAAAGTAAACAGTTGAGAAAGAAAACACATGTGTAACAGTATATTGGATCCATGCGTCAGCTCCTAAACTAATATACCTGCTTCCAAATTATAAGGATAATATTAAACATAAGTATATATATGATAGTTTCCCCTCATGGTATCATTCAAAATTAACAATTTAATTTAAGTAAAACTAAAACCATATCCCAGTCTGTCAGTAACGCTCTGTTTACTTCCTGTCTCTATGAAGCTCCTCCTTCTGAAAAGCACAGTGTGCTCTGATTGGTCGGCTGGAGCGGTGTGTTGTGATTGGTGTTTGGGAAATGTCCCGCCCCTTACCTTAACTGCCAGTTCCAACACACTACTAACTAACTCAACCCCGCCCCTTTATTCTGCGCATGAATTATTTAAATGAGGAATATTGTGATGAGTTCGTTCCCGGAAGAAATTATTTAGAGAATAACTGGATCTTTTTCATGCTCAAACAGCAACATTACACACACTAAAGAAAGATGAACGTGGTAAAATGAGAATAGGTGCTCTTTAAGACATTTAAGCGAATAAGGCCTCCAGTGTCCTGTTCATTCTGCTTTGTTCCGGTTATGTTTGCTTTCATATTTACCCAGCTGTAAAACAATCAAACTGCAGTCAGTGAGACGGTCTCTGCGGTCGGCCAGAACAAACTGCAAAGTGGAACAGACTTTATGTCAGTGGTCAAAAGTGTTATCACGTGAGCCTAGATCTATAAAATCCTTTAAATTTGCTATTGATGCTGTCATTAATGTTTCATTGTGAGATGATAACGCAGTTGCATCGACTGAATCGTTTAAGTTAGCGTTCGTTCTCTAAACGTCTTAAACTGTCGTGTTGTAACGGGACATCTGCGCAAGGATAAAGCAATAATCCCACACGGGGCTTCTTGAAACGGCGGGATCACAAAGGTGTCCAGCTGTACTCAAATGAGCCGGATCATCAGACCGTCTCCAGTCCTTTTAGCATCTTCCTCCGTCTCTTCCTCCAGGGAAGGTCTTGCACACAGAGATTAATAAGCAGCTATCAGACATCCAGCAGCTCTGCTTCTGTTCCTAAGTGAATCGCAGTTATGAACGCCCACTCAGCGCAGCTATTTTCTCCTGCGTCTTTCTCCGGAGACGTTTTCCCTTGAGCGGACACTCCCCAAAAATGGAGGTCAGGTCCACATATTAGTTTTCCGACTGAGTCGCCGCCATATGTACATTGGCCAGCCCGAGGAAGAGCCTTGAGGTTCGACTGCACGAAACACAGCCTGCGGTTCAGCATGCATATGTGTTAAATCAACATCACAGATGCTTATGAAAGAGTTATTATGAAAGACTTTGCATGAAATTCACACACACACATATATATATATAAAGTGACACTGATGTGAACTCAATATAAACAGTGAGGATAATAATAAATGCACCAAAATCATCATAATAGAGTGATTTCTGAAGGATCATGTGACACTGAAGACTGAAAATTCAGCTTTGATCACTGGATATAAATTACATTTTACTATATATTCATATAGAATTATATGTAATAATATTTCAAATTTATTACTGTATTTTTGATTAAATAGATGTAAATTAAATATAAATACATAAATATTTATAGACAAACAAAAGACTTTGTCAAATTCATAATTTTTTTTAGTTCGTCTTTTCACTTAAATTGTTGCGTTGATAATATAATTTGAAATGAAAATTTGTACTAATTTGTATAAAATAAGAATTTTAACACAAAGTACGCAGCATCGCTTTCGTTGGCAAACATAAACACTCTGTATGAAGTTATTAAGCGAACAGAGGCTCTTTCCCCAGCGAGGGCCCCTGGTTCACGCAGGTCCTGATTTCCCAGCATGCACCCTGCTGGCAGTTTGGCATCTGCAGTATGCTGGCAGTGTGTTGGGAGAATTCCCTATCATGATGGCGTTATGTAACAGACGGACCACCCGCTTTCACAAGTGTCACGTTGCTCAGGGAGTCCACGCACACCTGTGGTGCAGAATCACCTGTTAACAACAAACGAGTTGACTAAAGCACGGACGCTGTTATTTAAGTATCACTGAGATTCGGATTTAAGTCCGTCTGACGTTTTTCTTTAAAATTAGCTTTTTTGTCAGTCTCCTATGCACAGGTTCTGGTACTGCTGATTGGGTGGAGTCTGAGATTTAGCGGGTTTGAAGTGAAAGTATTTGATGAACATATACTATGTGTGGAGAACATTCACTCAGTTATCTCATTTTTGACCGTGGTGGTCTTTAGAGGCTTTTGCATCAGATCTCTTCATATATATATATGAAGAGATCTGATGCAAAAGCCTCTAAAGACCACCGCGGTCAAAAATTATATATATATATATATATATATATATATATATATATATATATATATTGCTCCCGTTAGCAAATATAAACACTCTCTATGAAGTTATACTATGTCTGTATGTATATATATATATATATATATATATATATATATATATATATATATATATATAATTGAAATGGAAAAATAAACTATTAAATATAACATTTAAATATATATATATACAGACATAGTATAACTTCATAGAGAGTGTTTATATTTGCTAACGGGAGCAATATATATATATATATATATATATATATATATATATATATATATATATATATATATATATATATATATATATATATATTTAAATGTTATATTTAATAGTTTATTTTTCCATTTCAATTATTTTAATATTTGAATTTTTTTTATAAAGTTTTGTAATATTTTCATTTTAAAATATTTGTAATATTTCATATTTGTAATATAATTTTTATTTTTTAATAAATCCATTTTAAATATTTGTAATATTTTTTAATTTAGCTTTTATTTTTATATTTACATTTATATATATATTTTTTTAGTTTTTAAATAGCTTTTTATATTTACATTTTTAAATATTTTTAATGTTTTATATTGTTCATACATATTGTTTTTATGTATTAGTAGTAGCGTAGTAGTTTTTATTTTTCAATATTTACTTGTTTAAATATTTTATGATTTTGTGTTTTTTTTAATATAGCTTTTATTTTGTATTTTAGTCGTTTTGTTCTGTATTTTCTCTTTTTTTAAAATATATATCCATGTTTGTTTTATTTATATTTCATTTCAATTCATGTTTATTTTATTTCAAGTACCAGGAATGTTTTTTGTAATGGTTTAGTTGTAGTTATGAAACTGTTCTCAGGCGAGTCGTTTGTTAGTCGTCAGATCAATTGGACTCGAAGGCGTTCTGACCGAGAGTGCGTGTGATTTCCATTACCTGTGGATCTTTATTGTCGAAGTGCTTTCCCCACGTCCTCACAGACAGGGTGAGTCTCATACGCAGCGACCCGTAAATGATTCCGGTGCTCCGAAACCCTGTGATGTTGATGTTAGAATCCGGACGTGGCCGGCGTCTGAATCTGGGACAGCGCCGGATCGGTGCGCACCTGTGACGAGGAGTTTAAGAGCAGCTGATGTTTGTTTTGTCTCTTTAATCTTTCACTACACCTGTTCCACCTCATTCTGTCCCTCTGCATCTTTTATCTCTTCGTTTACCTGTTCTTTTATCTCTCCGCACACCTGTCCTCTCCTGCACACTTTCCTCTCTCCATCTTTCGCTTCCCTTGCTCTCGTACTGTTGTGTCGTTTTCCCTCCCGGCTCTGATTATCTGGGTTTCCCCAAATCAAAAATGGATTGTGGAGGTTGGAGGAACATCTCTGTCTCTCTTCATTATCTTCAGGGATGTGGAAGTTCACTCACAAGTACATGAGGATGTTTGTGCACAGATTTCAACCTCCGAACACAATCTATTTCTAGTGTCATTAACAGCGAGTGTTCTGGTTTCTATATAAATGCTGCTGTGAGAGCGACACTCACTCTATACTGTACATCTGCATTCCAGGAAACATTTTCAGTCTGACTGTACGACAAACACTGACTCATTTGCGTCTGCTTTATTATTAAAGTATTTAACGAGGATGTTATTCGTACTAATATTTATTTGTTTATACATTTATACTATTATTTATTTATTTATTGCTCTTAATATGTATTTTGTTTGCTTTTTGATTTATTTAATGCTGCAAATACATTATTTATTTTAAATATACTGATATTTATTTATAGATATTGTGTTAATACACATTTTTTTTGCTTGTTTATTTATTTGTAGACTCTAATACTAATGCACATTATCTATCTATCTATCTATCTATCTATCTATCTATCTATCTATCTATCTATCTATCTATCTATCTATCTATCTATCTATCTATCTATCTATCTATCTATCATTCTATCTATCTATCTATCTATCTATCTATCTATCTATCTATCTATCATTCTATCTATCTATCCATCTATCTATCTATCATTCTATCATTCTATCTATCTATCTATCTATCTATCTATCTATCTATCTATCTATCTATCTATCTATCTATCTATCTATCTATCTATCTATCTATCTATCTATCATTCTATCTATCTATCCATCTATCTATCTATCATTCTATCATTCTATCTATCTATCTATCATTCTATCTATCTATCTATCTATCTATCTATCTATCTATCTATCTATCTATCTATCTATCTATCGTTCTATCTATCGTTCTATCTATCTATCTATCTATCTATCTATCTATCTATCTATCTATCTATCTATCTATCTATCGTTCTATCTATCTATCTATCTATCTATCTATCTATCTATCTATCTATCTATCATTCTATCTATCTATCTATCTATCTATCTATCTATCTATCTATCTATCTATCATTCTATCATTCTATCTATCTATCTATCTATCATTCTATCATTCTATCTATCTATCTATCTATCTATCGTTCTATCTATCTATCATTCTATCTATCTATCATTCTATCATTCTATCTATCTATCTATCTATCTATCTATCGTTCTATCTATCTATCATTCTATCTATCTATCATTCTATCATTCTATCTATCTATCTATCTATCTATCTATCTATCTATCGTTCTATCTATCGTTCTATCTATCTATCTATCTATCTATCTATCTATCTATCTATCGTTCTATCTATCTATCTATCTATCTATCTATCTATCTATCTATCTATCTATCTATCTATCTATCTATCTATCTATCTATCTATCTATCTATCTATCTATCTATCATTCTATCTATCTATCATTCTATCTATCTATCATTCTATCATTCTATCTATCTATCTATCTATCTATCGATTTATTTATATAATGATATTAATATACATTTTGTTTAGTTTTGTTTATTTGTAGAAATAATACGTATATACATTATATATTTATTTTTTAAATGTACTATTTTTTATTTGTTTTTATTTTATTGATGGATATATATATACACACATTTGGTTTATTTGGCTGCTTGCTTGTTTATGTTTTATATTTTGCAGACATACATCTCTGCTATTGAACGCATTATTTATTTATCTATATAGTTATACATCTATTTATAGCTATACAAATACTAATATACATTTATTTATTTATAGGTATATTAATACTTAATTATAGATGGATGGATGAATAGATAAACAGACTTATTTATTAATTATTAACAGCGAGTGTTCTGCTGCTGTGAGAGCGACACTCACTCTATACTGTACATCTGCATTCCAGGAAACATTTTCAGTCTGACTGTACGACAAACACGGACTCATTTGCGTCTGCTTTATTATTTTCTCGAGGAGTTTCTGATGTGTTGTTTTGTATGCGTTCGGTGTTCATGCGGTTGGTTTTTCACTATAATGTCAGAGCGTCGCCGCGGGGCTGAGAGTCGAGGAGATCTCACCTGAATCACTGAACACACAGAGACACAAACACAAGCGGACGTGAGACCAGACGCCTCACATGTGACCCGACATCCCACACACACTTCAAACACCCTCCCTCAGACCTCATTTCACTTAAAGTCACTTGAACATCACCTTTCATGTAGTGTGTAGCTGTTTATGAAAGTTTCAAAAATAATTGTCCCCCAAACAGCCTGAAACATGTCGAGTTCTCATTGGCTGAACAGCGTCTCTTAGCCCCGCCCTTAAACACTATAGTTGTATCTGCGACTGGAAGAGTTCGTGTTCGACGCTGTTTTCTGCAATCCACTTTGACGAGATTGATTCGCTAAAACTCTTACGGTATCAGTGTGAATCAAGTGCTGAGATTCAGAGCCGTCAGACCAGAAAGGCGGGGTTTAGAGAGACTGAATCCTTTATTTGAACCGCTTTCAGACTCCTAAACAACATTAGGAACCTTTAAAATGGCATTTTAAAGCTCTATCAACTGCTTTTCTGGCATGATGTTAACTAGTATAGGACATACAGTTTGGCACAAATTCTGTTGGTGGAGTTTGACTTGGTATAAACCCAAAATATTCCTTTTAAAGCCTCTTTCACAAGATGTAATATCATCCATTTGGGTGTGAGCAAAAACACGCCGTCCCTTTAAATGCAAATGAGCTGCTGCTCTAGAAGAGGGCGGAGCTTCAACAGCTCAACAACAACAAAGCTGGAGAATCTCACGCAGACAAAATGAGGAAAGTGTTCAAACTGATGGAGAGACTCAGGAAGAAGTTTCTGAACGGTTAGTGGATAAATTGATGTAGTTGCTGTGGAGTTGATCAACTCATCACTAGCATGTGTCGTCACGTTCATCTTTTTCCTTGAATCCACCCTCGTTTGTGAAGCAGTCCGCCGTAAAATGACGGCATCAACAACACTCGACTACAACAACTCTAAAGCGGCCCAACATGGCCCCGCCCCCTTTGATGAGTGTTCTCGGGGGCGGGGTTTATGTAAATTTAGGGTTAGTGATGTCACTAAGCGATTTCTGTAAAAGAAAATATCTCCTTTGCATTGAACTTTGAGCGTCATAACTCAAACAACAACTAAAGTTAAAAAAGTCAAATCATAATCAAGACTATATTAATAATGCAATATAGTTATAAGGTTTTATTTTTATGTATTTATTTACTAATACTAATATTTATGTATTTAATAATTTTTTTTAGATATACTAAAACAAATATACTTTATTTATTTATAGATTTAATTCATTTAATTTCTTCGTTTGCTTGTTTGTTTTTTGTGTTGTTTTGTATATATATATATATTTGTAAATTAATATTATTATTATTATTATTATTATTAACAATAATAATTATAATAATAATGGTTTTATTGCTTGACAGCCATATTGATAATATTTCTTGATTTATATATTTATATATATATATATATATATATTTGTAAATTAATATTATTATTATTATTATTATTATTATTATTATTAACAATAATAATTATAATAATAATGTTTTTATTGCTTGACAGCCATATTGATAATATTTCTTGATTTTATATATAAATATATATATATATATATATATTTGTAAATTAATATTATTATTATTATCATTATTAACAATAATAATTATAATGTTTTTATTGCTTGACAGCCATATTGATAATATTTCTTGATTTTATATATATATATATATATATATATATATATATAATATTTGTAAATTAATATTATTATTATTATTATTATTAACAATAATAATTATAATAATAATGTTTTTATTGCTTGACAGCCATATTGATAATTTTTCTTGATTTTATATATATATATAAATTCCTTGTAGTCCAGAGCACACGTCCTGAACGACATGATTTAGTGTGACATGTTTCACAGTTTCACCTCAAAAAGAGGTCAGATGATCCTAATTAGAGCTCGTGTTCGTCAGAAGTTCTGGCTGAAACCATATGGCACGTGTAGGAGTGGAGTTTGGCCTCAGGTTCCTGTCTGTGTGTGTTTGAGCAGCTGATGCGCCGCGTCCGTCTCCACGTCTTCCCTCTGTCCGTCTCCGTGTTTCTCTCCTGGTGATTTTTCAGAAAAGAGCCGAGCGCGTTCTGAGAAACGGCTCGTAGTTCAAACTCAGATGACCCGTCGTTTGCTGGAATTAGACACGTGTTCTTGTTCGGCTCGCTTGTACGTTGCTCTTTGAATCAAAAGCCAAATCGTGATCTGGTTTAGTGCGATTATTAAACCGTTTAATGAAGTAAACGCATGCGCGCGGTGATCTGGATCGGTCTCGCAGTAAACGCTGCTCCTCATGAACTCCATCTGCAGCTGTAAAGAGTGTTTGGAAATGCAACATCTTCACAAACTTATAATGAGCGGCACTGAAGATCAGCTGAAGACGCTGAGAGCGCCCTCGCTTTTATGAATGAAAGTGCGACGGTTTAACATTTGAAAAGGAAGAAATTAAGACATAAATATTGGTATTGCATTTTTACAGTTGTAATGTAAAATACATGTATTATTATTGTTTTTTGTGTAAATATTACAGTTTTTACAGTGAAACATAATATATTCTTATTTTGTTTTTTTTAATGAATAATTGTTTTATTCTATTTATTATTATTATTTTATAGCATATTGATATATAATCACAAAAAGCCCTGCAACCACAAACCTCATTTTTTTATTTTACAGTATATTTCTTATTTTGTTTTTTATAGGTTTATTTTATAGGTTTAAATATTATTATTATTATCAATATATTATTATTTTTATTATTATTAATTAATAATGTAATTATATATATATATTTATATTTATTTTTTACATTTTTATATTTATTTTTTTAGGTATTTATTATTATTATTATTTTAATAAAATACAAAATAAGAAATATTATCAATATGGCTATCAACCAATAAAAACATTATTATTATAATTAATATTAATAACAATAATATTTATTTATTAAACAAATTTATTTTAATTATTAATATTTATTAATCATTTTTTTATTTATATTATTTATATTTTCTGAATGTATATATATATATATATATATATATATATAAAATATAATATATAAATATACATAATATATAATATATAATTTAAAAATTGTTTTTTGCCAAATTGTGCAGCAATACAATCAGCAAACTTTTTCTCCAAATCATGCAGCGCTAATAGAAAGTAATGTTTGTGTGTTGGCCAGTTTGACTCAGACGATCGAATCACAGGTGTGTCCAGTAAACAGGTAATAACGCAGTATGGATTTGTCCTACATCCTCGGCCGGAGCGTCACGACGGGTTCGAGCGCAGTAATGGCATCATGTGATTAGATTGTGTTATTGATGTGATTGACGGATGCTGGTTCTCGGCAGGTGGAAGTGAAGGATTTCTCTCCCCTGAATCAGCGCGATTAGACGGCCCGGCGCTCGAACACGCGGGTCTGATTTCACCGGTTCCAGTCGTGAATGCCCTCGTACCCCTGCGGGAGGTTATTTATAGGGCTTTTGTGCCGGCCGCTGCTGGGATTCCTCACAGTACACTCGAGTTCGCTCCGGGATGCGTGCGAGACTAACAAAGCTGCATGCGTGCTAATGGGCCGTCACGCTTCTCCGCTCGACAAAACGCTGTGATATTGATGATGTCATACTGAGCTCATTACCTGTTCGCTGAGCGCCGCGTCTCATGTTCCACTTCAATCACATCAGATCATACAACAGCGGCGTTCGCAGACGCTTAAAGTGAAAAACGAGCCCTGGAGCGTCAGTGTGAGCGGCTGTAATTGGAGGAAAGGTTGACTGGTGTTTGTGTTCATTGTCAAAGGACTGACTGACAGCTGTGTGATTTAGGATATGGAATAGGACGGGTTGGGAAGAGGAAATCGGATGATAAACTATGATGTTGAGACAGAAAGGAAGAGAAATTAGATATTGCTTTTGTCTTCTTTCTTGTCCAGGGTTTCGTTTACCAAAAGCATTGTGCAGCCGAAGTAGATCACTGGAAACCGAGATCATATTTCGTCCCAAAATAATTTTTGTTTAAGTAAAATAAAGCCTGTTTTTTTTTTTTTTGCATTGTTAAATTATTTTCATGAAAAATTGTCACGGTTTTACAGTAAAACTCACAATAGGAATATTTCTTATTTTGTTTTAATTAATAATTGTATATTTAATTAAATGTATTATTATTATTATACTAAGTAAAAAAATTAAATAAATAATAACAAAATGAGAAAATTAATATTTATTTATTTATTTACAGTAGAATGGGACCCGTACATCTCATGTTCAAGTTTTTACAGTAAAATTCACAATAGGAATATTTCTTATTTTGTTTTAATTAATAATTGTATATTTAATTAAATGTATTATTATTATTATACTAAGTAAAAAAAAAAAAATAAAAAATAACAAAATGAGAATTAATTAATATTTATTTATTTACAGTAGAATGGAACTCGTACGTGTCATGTTCAAGTTTTTACAGTAAAATTTACAGTAGTAATATTTCTTATTTTGTTTTAATTTAATTAATAATTGTATATTTAATTAAATGCAATATTATTATTTTATTAAAATTAAATGAAAATAAAATAAATAAAAACGAAATAAGAAAATTGTTTATTTATAAGTAGAATGTGACTCAGACATATCTATATTATTATTACTATTATCTGAAAATGTTCAAGTTTTTACATTAACTTTACAGTAATTTTTTTTAGTTTATTTAATATTTTATTTCATTTTTTTTTTTTTTTTTTTTTAAATTTATTTTACAATTTGGACATGTGCTTAGCAGTTTGAGATTCACCCTTTTGTGTCATTATAACATGGAAACTCAGTATTTACTCAGTTTTTCTTAATTTTGAAGCTCATTTTGCAGCCATGAATCATAATTTTCTACTCTCTTTTGCTGCTGCATTATGGGAAATGATGTTTTTATTCTAGGCAGCATTTTATTTGTGGTTCATTTTCCTTGAAGAGAAAGACATTTTAAAGCATATTCTGTGTGAAGGAGCAGCTAAAGCCCACAGCCCAGCAGAGACATGATCCGAACAGCACAAAACTGCAGTTTTACTTTCACATGTCTTTAAAATGTTTGTTCACATGATCTCAGCAGTGTCTGTGGCGGTGAAGCATGCTGTTTTTATCGTGCTGTGGGAGCCGTCGGGGTGAAGCTCGGCCGCTCTGGTATTAAATTTCATTGGACACATCAGCAATCTCACAGCGTTAGTCAGACGCGCGCGGTCTTCAGCGCTCCACTTAGCATGAGCTTTCCTCTTGTTTGAGCGGACGTGATGATGGACTGAGTGTGTCACAGTTTGACAAGGAAGCGAAAGTCGCACCTGGAGACTCGCTCACCCCTGGAACAGCAGAATAAATCAGCGGCGCGGGGAACTGTCTGCCTTTACACACACACACACACATTCAGAGTAAAGCAGTGCTTTCAACACTCGAGTCTTCTGACAAATTCTGTATTCAGGATATTAACCTTTGACCTCATGACAGGCAGCACAATTTCCTCATCATCACGAATGTACAGTCAGTTTAAAGAATCATCTCTCTATCCATCCATCCATCATCCATCCATTCATATCTGTCTGTCTATATCCATATTATTTATTTATTACATAAATGTACATAATATGTATATGAGCATTTATTAAATGCTAATATACATTTACTGATATACATTTATTTACTTTTTGTACACATACTAGTATTTATTTACATATTTACATTTATTTATTTATTTTATATACATATTAGTGTTTATTTGCTTATTTACATTTATTCATTTATTTATTTTATAGACACTAGTATTTATTTATTTTATTTTATAGACATATTAGTATTTATTTACATATTTACATTTATTTATTTTATATACATATTAGTATTTATTTACATTTATTTATTTATTTTGTATACATATTAGTATTTATTTGCTTATTTACATTTATTCATTTATTTATTTTATAGACACTAGTATTTATTTATTTTTATTTTATAGACATTCTAGTATTTATTTACATATTTACATTTATTTACTTATTTTATATACATACTAGTATTTATTTACATATTTACATTTATGTATTTATTTTATATACATATTAGTATTTATTTACATATTTACATTTATTTATTTATTTTATATACATATTAGTATTTATTTGCTTATTTACATTTATTTTGTAGACATACTAATATACATTTGTCGATATATATTTATTCTATTTTATATTTCTTGCACTAATATTTATTTATTTTTAGAAATACTAAAACAATTTAACTTATTTGTTTGTTTGTTTGATTATTTTATAAATAAACAAGTTTCACAGTTTTACCCCAAAAAGTTGGAGGGTTTTCATGATTATGCAACATGGGACTATCTTTAAAAAAAATAATAAACTAGAAATAACTAAAATACCTAAAAAAAAAAAATTTAAATGAATTTTTTTCATAACTGAAAAAAAAAAAAAATCTTGTAATTTCTATATTGAATATAGATTTGTCTAGTTATGCTCATATTTAATGGACTTAATACTGGTGTTGTTGTAAGTGAATTAGTAAAACCTGTTCACAAATCCGTCTGAATGATTCATTAGTGAGATTTATTAAAAGTCTCCAGGAATCATAAATGATTGCAAGCGTGAAAAATATCAATAATCTGTTGATTTTCAGAGCGACGACACCAGCCTATCAGAGGGCAGCACCATCGACCTCAGGAAACCCGGAGAAGAGGAGGACGAATACTCTGAGACGGCAGAAGAGGCCATGGAACCGGAAAACTGCTTTCCCGATGGTGCGTATTCCCGACCATCTGAACTTACAGCTACACTATTTATTCTCATGAAGACGAATAGCTCCCAAATCGCACAGCTCTAACCGTTGGCTTATAGAAGTAAAAATCACATTCATTTCTCCATCCCTCCATGTCTCCGCCGCTCTGAACCTCCTGTTTACCTCCGTTCTGAAGTGGAGGTGATTTGATATAAAACATTAACCAATGAACTGACATTTAAAAGGGCAATGGGGCATTAAATTGAATGTCCTGCGTCAGCAAAGATTTGAAAAGGCCCGTCAGAGACGAAATGGTCCCGTGTTAATTTGATGATGACTGACTCTCCGTATTTAATTTTGTACAATGCATCGACCCGCCGGCGAATCCGATCCATCCCGACATGTTAAAAGCGCTGAGGCTGTGAGACGTCTGCTGCGTTCGGAAATCGATGGCGGGCACTTTCACTCGTAGTTGTCTGACTATAACTGTTTCTTACAATAAGAGATCATAGTTATTTATCTTATGAAATTGAAGGGCGGCTCAATATGTTGCAAAGACATTTTGACTTTATCCAAAGTGACTTACAAATGAAGAACACGGCAAGCAACTCCACTAAAAAAGGCAATGAAACGAGTTGAGTGAATAATACAACGTTCAGAATAAAAGTCGTATTAAGTGTCAATTGTTAATTATTAATTAGTTTTGAACATGATATTTTGCATACTCGTTATATTTCACTCTTTCTATATAGAAAACTAGGGTTCTTAACTCATTTTAAAGAACGCTTAATGCCAAAGAGGCTCTATATTAGGTCTTAAATGATTGCATATTACTTTCATGTTTAATAGGTTATTTTTTTTTCTAGTGATTTTATTTATTTTATTTTTTTATTTATCCTTTATTTTACCAGGATAGTCCCATTGAGATACAAAATCTCTTCTTCCAGGGAGTCCTGGCCAAAATGAAGTGTAAGCGATTTCATTCACATGGAGCACATGACATACAGGAAAAAAATAGTTGGCTAAATCGCGCGCACGGTTTACTATTTTGTTCCCTCGATTTGCTAAATCATGTGCACAATTTATAAATCAAGGGAACAAATTAGTAAATTGTACGCATGATTTAGCAAATCGAGGGAACGAAATTGTAAATCTTGCACGCGATTTAGCGAATCGAGGGAACGAAATAGAAAATCTTGCATGCTATTTAGCGAATCGAGGGAACGAAATAGATAATCTTACACACGATTTGGTTAATCGAGGGAACGAAATAGTAAATCTTGCATGCTATTTAGCGAATCGAGGGAACGAAATAGTGAATCTTGCTCGTAATTTAGCGAATCGAGGGAATGAAATTGTAAATCTTGCACGTAATTTAGCGAATCGAGGGAACGAAATAGTGAATCTTGCACGCGATTTAGCGAATTGAGGGAACGAAATAGATAATCTTACACACGATTTGGTTAATCGAGGGAACGAAATAGTAAATCTTGCATGCTATTTAGCGAATCGAGGGAACGAAATAGAAAATCTTGCATGCTATTTAGCGAATCGAGGGAACGAAATAGTGAATCTTGCTCGTAATTTAGCGAATCGAGGGAATGAAATTGTAAATCTTGCACGCGATTTAGCGCATCGAGGGAACGGAATAGTGAATCTTGCACGTAATTTAGCGAATCGAGGGAACGAAATAGTGAATCTTGCACGCGATTTAGCAAATCGAGGGAACGAAATAGTGAATCTTGCACGCGATTTAGCGAATCGAGGGAACGAAATAGTAAATATTGCACGCGATTTAGCGTATCGAGGGAACGAAATAGTAAATATTGCACGCGATTTAGCGAATCGAGGGAACGAAATTGTAAATCTTGCACGTAATTTAGCGAATCGAGGGAACGAAATTGTAAATCTTGCACGTAATTTAGCGAATCGAGGGAACGAAATAGTGAATCTTGCACGCGATTTAGCGAATCGAGGGAACGAAATAGTAAATATTGCACACGATTTAGCTAATTGAGGGAACGAAATAGTAAATATTGCACGTGATTTAGCGAATCGAGGGAACGAAATAGTAAATATTGCACGCGATTTAGCGCATCGAGGGAACGGAATAGTGAATCTTGCACGTAATTTAGCGAATCGAGGGAACGAAATAGTGAATCTTGCACGCGATTTAGCAAATCGAGGGAACGAAATAGTGAATCTTGCACGCGATTTAGCGAATCGAGGGAACGAAATAGTAAATATTGCACGCGATTTAGCGAATCGAGGGAACGAAATAGTAAATATTGCACGCGATTTAGCGAATCGAGGGAACGAAATTGTAAATCTTGCACGTAATTTAGCGAATCGAGGGAACGAAATAGTGAATCTTGCACGCGATTTAGCGAATCGAGGGAACGAAATAGTAAATATTGCACACGATTTAGCTAATTGAGGGAACGAAATAGTAAATATTGCACGTGATTTAGCGAATCGAGGGAACGAAATAGTAAATATTGCACGCGATTTAGCGAATCGAGGGAACGAAATTGTAAATCTTGCACGTAATTTAGCGAATCGAGGGAACGAAATAGTGAATCTTGCACGCGATTTAGCGAATCGAGGGAACGAAATAGTAAATATTGCACACGATTTAGCGAATCGAGGGAACGAAATAGTAAATATTGCACACGATTTAGCTAATTGAGGGAACGAAATAGTAAATATTGCACGTGATTTAGCGAATCGAGGGAACGAAATAGTAAATATTGCACGTGATTTAGCGAATCGAGGGAACGAAATAGTAAATATTGCACGCGATTTAGCGAATCGAGGGAACGAAATTGTAAATCTTGCACGTAATTTAGCGAATCGAGGGAACGAAATAGTAAATATTGCACACGATTTAGCGAATCGAGGGAACGAAATAGTAAATATTGCACGTGATTTAGCGAATCGAGGGAACGAAATAGTAAATATTGCACGTGATTTAGCGAATCGAGGGAACGAAATAGTAAATATTGCACGCGATTTAGCGAATCGAGGGAACGAAATGGTAAATCATGCGCGATTTAGCGAATCCAGAGGACGAAATAGTAAATAGTGCGCACGATTAAACAAATCGCGGGAACGAAATAGTAAACAGTGCCCATGATTTAGCAAACGTCACGTGCGGGGCTTTTTAAATTCCTAATATTGAATGAAAATGAAAAATGAATGAATGAATTAGAATTAAATCCATAAAAATGATGCCATGATGAAGGCTGTATATATGAATCGCCTGAAGGAACCCTTTAAAGTTCCATATAGAAGTGCAGCATGAGCAGATTTCCCTCCAAATCTGAAAACAAGACATTAAAAAAAGACTAATCATCTTGAGGGTCTTTATATTCTGTGCAATTAAGTAAGAGTTTTTTCTGAGAAGCAACCAACATCTGTGTGTGTGCGATGAGCGGGTTACACAACCGCCTCAAATCTGCACTTTATAAGCTGTCGACTTCATTGCCACGCGGTAGAAAACAATCCCATCGCTTCCCGGGACAGCCCATAAACTGCTGTCTCTTTTAAGGAGTGAGTGATTTATGACAAATGAGCTGCCATGTATTTCCTCTGATAATTCTCAGATGACACGGCCCCTCGCGCATCTCAGCGTTTCGTTTGAGACCGGATCGGATTTCTCACCTATAAATCGAATAACGGCACTCTTTCACATGACTGAATTGAATCAGTCAACAGCTCTCTGCTGGAAGAGTGAAAAGGCCAGATCCGCACGTTTTTAAGGAGAATGTCTTTAGTCTTTATTGCCTAAAAAAGTGCATTAAAATGCACAAAGTTAATGCATTTTACACTTTGCATTTTCAATGCATTTTGGAAATTAATGATTTTAATGCATGATATCTTAATGATTTAACATACCATACTTTCCTGAAATATGTCACTTTTTTATAATTTAAAATGTGCAACATACTAATATTAATATTTATTTGTTTGTTTATAGATATACAAATACATTTACTGATATACATTTATTTACTTTTCATACACATACTAAAATTTATAATTTTTTATGTATTTATTTGTTTATTTATGTATAGACTTACTAATATGAATATATATTTTTAGATTTATTTATTTTATAGAGATAATAATACTAAAATGCATCCTTTATTTCTTTATTGCAATGCAGTAAATACTTTCTAGTTAGAGGGTTAATTAATGCATTTTACATTTTAATTAATTATATATTAATTATTTAACTCCATATTTTACGGGAGTAAGATAACTGTAATGTCCTCTGTAAAAAAAAATAATAATAATATGTTGGGTTTACTTAAAAAAGTAAGTTATATGGTTAGCTTAAAATTTTGAGTTCATTGAAATTAAAAATTTGAGTTAATTCAACAAAAGCGATTGGTTTAATCAACAGAAACTCAAAATATTATGTTATCTGAACCAAATTAATTATCTGAAAATATTTTTTTACAGTAAAGCTTGGTTTTTAATGAATGCTACCCGCGTTTAGTAAACACAGCTATCTGTAATGCTGCACGTTTTCACGGTGTGTCACATCAAATCCATAAAGAGGCGAATAAGACGTTGTCATTTCCTGAGAATGATGAAGTCACCAATAACTCTCAGACTCGCAGCCCTTTTGATTTGGCTTTGATGGCTGTTAATTGCTTGATGAATGGTGAAGCCCGGGTGCTAAAACGTCTGAGGCCGCCAATGGAGAGCAGGAGTATCGCTACAAATTGAGTTGAGAGAACCCTATTACCATAACCCTGTTATTAAGTTTACAGGCAATAAGTTAATTTAGAAGAGCTCAGATGCCAGTAATGGAGACGCTTTGACGACCATGCGAGGCTCAAATGGGATTTCATGGCAGGGACTCATTGTTATAGACGGCGGGCTTTCAGAGCGCCAGTGATACCGGCTGGGATTATGTCACATAAAAGCTGCGTCTCCAACGTAGAGACCGCCAGATTAGCAAGACGAGGACCTTTTACAGCAGCCCGAGGTCCATTTATGAGCCCAGCGCTGACTTCATCATTTATTTCCACTGATGTATTTGTATTACACAGAAGAGCTGTTCAGCTATTGATCTCCACGTTCTCGCTGGAACTGCGTTTGTGATCTTTTGAAGTGTTTCGAAGCTCTTTGAAGTCGTTTGAAGTTACGTTTTCAAATGTTGATTCGAACAAAGAGGTTTTGAAAGTGGAAAAGTCAGCAAAATGAGCTTCTTCGCACTTATTTTCTCAATTGCTTCTGATCGATGTATGTGAACAATCTAATTATGTATTACAAAATATGAAGTAGAATTCTTCAATTTCTTTTAATGTGATTTTATTGTCATGTGACACAAATAGCATGGACTCTAGATACTCCTATTATTTTTAAAAATCCGTGATATTTGTACAAAATATATTCATTTTACTTCATCAAATTTGTTTGAGAACTTTTTGTTCATGTTTTTAAATATTTTTAATATTTTCATATTGTTTATCATTTAGTTGCATTATATATTTAATATTCTATGACTTTTTACTTGAAGGATACAGTGAGCCAGTGCACTTGATTAACATTTCTGTAAAATAAAATAAAATAAAATAAAATAAAATAAAATAAAATAAAATAAAATAAAATAAAATAAAATAAAATAAAATAAAATAAAATAAAATAAAATAAAATAAAATAAAATAAAATATTTAATGAATAACAAAGGAAAATAAAATAAAGCTGAAATAAAACAAAATAATTTAACAAAAATAATAAAATAACATGATAATAAATAATATTAGTATAATATACTAATTATTAACTATTAGTAGTTGAACACTTTAAACTTAATGAAAATTAGAAATATTGCCTTGCCAAATAAAGTAATAAAACTCTAACTAAAGCTAAAACTGAAATAAAAATAAATCTAAATAGCAATATTTAAAAAAAAATAAAAACTAATAAAATGAGATGAGTAAAAAGTAAACATAAATTAACATGAAAACTGAAAATATAAAAATAAACCTAATTCAAAAGATTAATAAAATTATAATAAGACTAAAATAAAAACTGTTCAAAACCATATGAAACTAAATTGAATATTAATCACATTTTAATATATTTTAAATATTATAAATATTTTTCCACTAACTCATTGATCTCATTAATCACTGATTTTAATTTTAATGTTGTTTTTCAGTGTGTGTACGTCACTTTAAGTGCTGTGACATCAACACGTCGGAGGGTCTGGGCCGGGCCTGGTGGCGTCTGAGGAAGACGTGTTATCAGATAGTGGAGCACAGCTGGTTTGAGACCTTCATCATCTTCATGATCCTCCTCAGCAGTGGAGCGCTGGTGAGCTTCACCTGTCACAGAACAGTCTCTAGATTTGTTACTCAAAAATGAAGTTTCAGTCATTAATTCCTCTCCCTCATGTCGTTCCACACCTGTAAGACTTTCGTTCATCTTCAGAACACAAATGAAGGTGTTTTTTTGTGAGCTTTCAAAGTTCAATGAGGTTCATTCTTGCGTTACGCAGCACTTTTGCACTTCAGTCACATGTGATAAAAGTAAAATAGATCTCAAAACTGACTCTTGCATGTAAAACACGGGTGTCTTGCCTTAAAGAGCTTGTGGGAAGGAGTCCGTAAAGACGTCTTACTGATCCGTTTGCTTGCTTCACTGACCTCATGACAGCTTCTTCCTCACTGACTTGAAACCAAGCACAGAAGCAGTCCTGTTCGTAAGGAAGTTGCAGCTCACTTCCTGTTAGCTGGCCTGTGGCGGCCGACGGCCTGCTGACCGGCGTCTCTATGAGAGAGCTGTCACACTCGAGCAAACGCGCAGATGTCAGCTGACACTAATCTACATCAACACGTGCCACGGGCTGTTATAATCACAGCCTGAGTCATCCTGTCATACTGACTCTGTTTAGGACTAAATTAACACTATTATTAATTTGTTGCCGGACGTTTTTGTGTGTTCTGAGGTTTATCAAGTGAAAAGTGTTTTCAACATTTATAATAATCAGAAATCATAAAAGGATCATGTGACACTGAAGACTGGAGTAATGATGCTGAAAATTCAGCTTTTATCACTGGATATAAATTATATTTTACTATATATTCATATACAAAACAAATATTTTAAATTTTAAAAATATTTCAGATTTTACTGTATTTTTGATCAAATAAATGCAGCTTATCAGAATGATTTCTGAAGGATCATGTGACATTGAAGACTGCAGTAATGATGCTGAAAATTCAGCTTTTATCACTCAATATAAATTACACTTTACTATATATTCATATGGAAAACACTTATTTGAAAGTTAAATAATATCTCATAATATTACTGATTTTACTGTATTTTTTTTATTAAATAAATGCAGCCTTGGTGAGACTTTTTTCCAAAAACATTAAAAAAATCTCACCAACCTCAAACTTTTGAATGGTAGTGTATGTGTTCAATTCATGCACATTAACTACTAATGTTGAGCATTATAATGGTTTAATGCATTAATGAAATGTTATTATATTCATGTTAATTTGAACATGATATTTTAATCTTTACTGTAATTACTGTACAGCGGGATTTTATTTTATTTTTTTCAAATGAATTGGTCAGTTAAAAGTGTCCAAAAAATCTATATATTTATTTTATAATAACATGCACTAATGATGCATGTACAATAAAACCAGGGGCATGTGGAAAGAAAGCAAACATGTTCACATGTAAGCATTACTACTTCTGTCTTTGTAAGTTTATGCACAAACACAGAAAGCAGTAAATGCCGGAGCAAAAAATATATTCCTGCTGCATAATATTATATAACACTGTGCATTTCCTTAAAGATCAGAGTCCTGCGTGTCTGACTCACAGAGAGGGCCGAATGTCAGTGTTTAGTCTCAGCGCGCGGGTGCCAGGTGTGCGCCGGACCGGCTGGTATTTTAGTGGCATTTACCAGCAGCTTCAGCAGGCAGCTGTTCTTTCAGACGTGCACTTGAATGATTACACATGAAAACAGAAAGTAAGCAGAAAATGAGAAACAGCACAGTCGGCAAAAACCAGTGGAGAGTCCGGTGGACGCAGATGTTTGCCTGGACATCCTATGTGCATTAGAGTAGAACCGCTCAGACAAACAGTCTGGACGCTTGGTAAAGAGGGAAATACATCATCCAAGAAAGAAAATCATTTGCTCATCCTAATGTTGTCCAAACCAGGATTATTATATCGTTGACGAAAACTAAAACCATAAAAATGTTTGTTACTCGAAATAAAACAATTGTTGTCTGAAATAATGAAATAATGAGTATGTGTATATATATATATATATATGGCAACTAGCTGAAATATAGACATACTTTAAAAAAAATAATGAAATGGGAAAGCATGCAGCTAAATTACTAAAACTTTAACTAGAATTAAAATGAAAACGGAAAATATAAAAATAAAAACTGACTCAAAATATTAATAAAAATGATAATAATAAAATTTATTGTATCTCAGTCATACTAAAATAACACTAGTCCAAATCAGGGTTATTATCGTTACTAAACTATAACCATTAAACAAATATAAAAACTTAAATTTATTTTTTATCTAATAGTCAAATGCAACATTTATCATTTTCATTTGGTTTAACTTGATGTACTGAAAAAACTACAAAAAAAAAAAAAAAAATTAAAAATGAATAAAATACAGAGTTATTATAGTTGACTAAAACTAAAACCATAACATTTTTACTGTTTGAAATAAAATTAACTGAAATAAAATAAAATATATTTAAGTTCCAAGGAAACATGTTTAATTTTTATTTAGTTTAACTTGATGTACTAAAATAACTTGAAGTAAAGCTGAAATAAAACTGAACAAAAACGAAGTAGACATATAAAAAATGACAAAAACACTGAATGAAAACAGAAAATATAAAAAAAAAACGAATATGAATAAAAACAATAACCATACATCTTTGATACTAAATTAACACTGTTAACAAACCTATGACTTTCTTCTTCTTTATAATATGGCTCATGAAGATCTGAACACACTTGTTCATGCTGCTTTTTTGTCATTTTTTGCATCTTGTCAGATATGATGTAATACAGATGACAGAACGAACAGATGAAGGTTTGAAGAAGTCTTCCTCAGCCTGTATTGTGTGTGTGGTTTGGTAACACGCTGCTTCTTCTGTGTCTCTCTGTTGAAAGGCATTTGAAGACATTTACATTGAACAGAGGAAAGTGGTCAAAGTGGTGCTTGAATACGCAGACAAGATCTTCACCTACATCTTCATCTTGGAAATGAGTTTGAAGTGGATCGCCTACGGTTTCAGGAAATACTTCACCAACTACTGGTGCTGGCTGGACTTTCTCATTGTGGATGTAAGTGAATCAATTTACTTTCCAGAGTCTGATTGCAAAGTGCAACGAATGAATAACAGCCGAAGTGCTTTATTATAAAACATTTAAAATCTCAGGAAAATTGAATGAGGCCAGTTTTACAGAGATCAAGTTTTATGTTGTATAACAATCTAATAAATCAGTGCTGCATTTCATGACATTTAAAGATGATCATTTATAATAACTGTCACATTGTTTCGGTGTTGTTGGCACTCCAGATACAGTCCAGTGTTTCAGTGCTGTTTGTTTTGGCCCTGTATTTCAGTATATCAGGATCTCATTTGTATTTGGGTATTCATTCGTAAAGTGTACATGTACATATTTGGCTTGAAGCTGATTCAATATCATTTTATGCACAGCTTTTAAAACAAAGTGTTCAGGTTCATAAAGTTTTGAATTCATAGTGTAGGTTAATTTTAATATTGAGTGTTAAATTAACTATTTTTTATTTCTATAAATTGTTGGTTCCTGTGAAAGAGTTAGTTAAAAAAAAAAGTCATTATTAATGTTTATAGAATAATTATCCAAACATGAAAAATGTAGGGGTTAATTTGGGATAATTGGGACATTTTTTACGAAATACATGTGTGCATATGTAGAAATATATACTTATAGTAAGTACTAATGAGATCATATTAGCAGTTCAGTCATTATTCTAGTTTTCTAAGCTGCATGTCTATATTTGTGTAGGAGAATTCTTTATCTTTTCAACAATTATAAATGGCAATTGTTACGATGTCCAAAGAGCCAAAACAACTATAACTGCATCACTGGACTGCACTGTCATTGTTTCATAGTGTATGTGGAACTATCTGTACTGTACTGTACTTTTATAAATATGGATTTGAGTTTTATTTGTGTGGCTCAATTTAATGAGAAGAAAAGAAATATACCGGTGAGGAGAGCCGTGAATTTAAAACTAAATTCTGAAGATGTGAAGTGAAATGAGTGTAATTTTTTTTTTATGTTAAAATACCTTCTCATATCTGTTTGGTGATGCAAGTGTTGCAGAAATTACATACTTCACCTTCACTGCAGCATGAAATATCATTAGTTTTGAAATGAATCTCTTAAGATTAGACTTTTCATATTATGCAATTTGTTGATTTAGAAAATGTGCTTAAAATGTGTATTTTTAGCACAGAAATATGCATGCATTTCGAGAACAAATATCAGAATCCTGGATAAAGCCAGGTTCAAAATACTTGTTTGATTTTGTTGACATATTAGAGTTAAAGGTTTTTACTGAGGGGATTTTGGATATCTCTTTTCATCATTCCATTAATCAGAAAACACTGTCAACAGGCAGAAAAACGCCATTTTCACCATGCTGTTAGGAATAAAATGTTGTATAAAGTAAGGCAAATGATATATTAACAAACCCCACAGTAAAAACCTTCAGAATATAGATATGAATAAGACTGTAAGTTTTGGTGAATGTACGTGCTGCTGAAGTGGAGAAAAAACTCATTTTGTGAAAACGGCCTTTAAAATATGTATTGAAATTGAAATATACAGATGCAAATAGAAAAATAACAATAAGATAAACACTTAAAGGTTTATTTTGGATGTCTGAAACAGCAAATTGTGAAAAGCCAAATAGCCCAAAATCTGAAAATTGACCAATGCATGAAAAAAACAATGTTAGGGGTCTTGCCTTAAAACAGGATTTAATTTATATTACATATATTTATATATGTTTTTGGCACAAATTATTTTAATGAAGATTTTGTCCTGAATACTGAAGATTTTGTCCTATTAGAATAATATAAAATTGATGAGATTTTAATATTTGTAATAAATTAGATAAAGCACATTCAAAGCCGTTAAATGCACGTGAAATTCATTTACTTTGACATTGAATTGCTTTTTTTTTTTTTTTTTAGTGAACATCATATTTTAGGTACACAATGTTTTAATGTCTGTTAAATTAATAGTGAAAAGCTCTTAAAATATTTTATCCTATTTGAATAAGAAATTTGTGAGATTTTAATATTTAAATCAAGTACTTTCAAAGCTGTTAAGTGCATTTACTTTGGCATTGAAATGCTTTTTATTTCACACTTTAGGTTCAAAATATTTTACGTATTGTAAATTAATAGTGAAAGGCTCTTAAAATATTTTATCCTATTTGAATACGAATTTTATGAGATTTAAATTTTAAGAATATATTAAATCAAGTACTTTCAAAACTGTTAAATGCACTTAGAATGCATGGAAAATCCCATTGGATTAGTATGAATAACATGAAATTCCTGAGAAACTCTAACTAAACGAACTATAATTCAATTCATACAGGTTTCAGTGATTGGTCTGGTGGCACGTGCGGTCAATTATGACCAAATTGGCACCATGCGGGTTCTGAGGACGCTCCGGGCGCTGCGGCCTCTCCGCGCAGTCTCTCGCTTTGCTGGGATGAGGGTAAGACCCGCTCTGAACGGGGCCCGAGTCTGAGTACACTCAGTAGACGGCTCAAAGATGCCCACTAAACAGCCCTTCAGTCCTTACCAGGTCAAAGAAGAGGGAGAAAACAACATTTATCACTAACAGATCCAGCTTTATTCGCTGGAACTGGGTTTTCAAGAAAACGAATCCCGATTAATCCACATTTTTCCTCCCAGCACAGAGCAGCGCCGCCGCCGTCTGACGCGTCCTTTCCTTCCGCAGGACTGTGGCAGGTGTGATTTTATTGGTCTCCTAACGCTGCGTTTCTATCTTCTCTTTGTCCTCGGCTCTGTGTCACTCATAGGTGTCTCTAGTAAGCCTCGTAGCAAACACGCTCGGCTACTCCGACTTTGCTGCCATCAAATCTCTCCGAACGCTCAGAGCCCTCAGACCACTGAGAGCGCTGTCCCGGTTTGAAGGCATGAGGGTAAGATATACTCGTCTCTCTGTCACATCTGTCAGTGCTCCATTTTCAGAGACGTTTTCTCTCTTTTTATGCACAGAAACAGGAAGTCTCGTCAGTTTTTCAGGGAATTTGCTGAGGACTAAAACGACATCTTCAGAACTCTCACAAGTCTCTTCTTAAACCAGCGCAAGATATTTTTATGGTCAAACACTCTTAAAAATAAAAGTTTTGGTTCTTAAAAGTTAAATTTTTTTCTTAGTGTGAAGAACATTTTATTAATCTACAGAACCTTTTTCCTCTATAAAGAACCTTTTGTGCAATCAATGTTAAAGGTTCTTCATAGAACCATCGATTCTAATAAAAAACTTCATTTTTAAGAGTATAGCGGGTTTAAGGTGGAACCCAAAACCCCTCTAAAACCATCAATCCAGACCACCTAACTGGTTTAAGCAGGGTCTTTTAATATGCTAATTAATTACATTAGATTGTCTGAATAGCTGATTAAAATCTCATTAATGAGAAAGAAAGAATCTGTAAGTCTGAAATGATGTCCAGGTCCTATTTCACCCCAAAATCAAAAGACCAAGCTTTTATATGAGGATTTTTTTTTTTCTGTATAATGACATTTTCATGACAATCACATTTTCACTCCAAATTCTCATTATAGGTAATGGCCAAAAAGTAATGCTAATTTATTTAATTGATAAAGTGTTTAACATCTTTGCTGTAATTTATGCCGACATTAAAAAAAAATGCTGATATTAATAAAAAATTTTTATTACTTTAATGGAAATTGAATGAGATCATCATTGAGATAAAAAAAAATGTGTTTAATTGTTATTAATAATGAGACGATTCTACAAAAAAATCAATTTGATTTGATCAAAATTGATTTTTTTTATCATGAAATGTGACGTTTTCATCAGATTCACCCCAGCAGCCCAAAATGATCATGTTTTTGTTTGTGTTTATTTACTTCTAACCATCAATCCAGAAGTAATTCCACTAACCCACAACTAAACATTCTCCTGATTGAAGTGTTTTTTACAGCATTAGTGGTTGTTTTAATAGCTGCTTCCATCTCTGTGATATTCTCACTGCACTTTTATTTAATCAAATTGGATCCATTTAATCTTCACGCAGACTGATTCTGAAGGGTGACGTCTCAGTTTTTGCTGTAAGTTTTTCAGAGGAAATGTGAAAGACCTTTCCGTATTGGGATTATTTTGTCTTATAGTCCTTATAATATTACTTAATTAATGCAGTGACATTTTGAGTGGATTTTAATATAATAAAGAATAAAATATATCACTGAATATAAACTTATTATAATTCAAATATCACATAATTAAATATAAATGTATTATAATTAAATGATAATTTGATACATCTACTGTCTCTTAAAATTGTTTAAACTATGAAATTATGGGGATGATGGACAGCATTTTCTTGTTTTCAGTGTTAAATTTACAGTGTTATCTTACCTTTCCCTTCTCTTGTATGTATTAATTTATTTATTTATTTTGATTTTCTGTCAGTATTACAGGGTGTTACTGTGATATATGTGTACAGTAATGTTTGTGCTGTCGTCAGGCCCTGTGGTAGATTATTAAACAGGCTGAATGAAGAGACACAGCCAGATGATGAAGCTAGTTTTTGTCCGTTGGGAAACACCATCAGTATTCTGGATAATTGAATGTCAAAAATGGGCTTTTAGCATGTGGGAAGCCAGCGCCGCCCCGTCGACTGTTTGTTTTCTTCATCACTCACCCACTCAGTGTTATCTTCATCTCCTCATCCTCTCACACCAGACTACACCATGTTCATAAGCCTACACATGCTGTGCTAGTATATTATTTCATGCACAGTGATATTTCAGCCATTTAACCATTTATGAACATAAACATGCCTAAAAAAGTTTGATATAAGATGGATTATAGAAATGTGGAAGCTTGTTTCTCTCACAAAAGTCAGAATTTTAAGATCTAAACTCGCTGTTTTTATCCAACTTCTACGTTTATATGTCGCAATTCTGAGTAAAAAATCAGTTAAAAGTGCAAGATGTAAACTTCGAAGTCAGAGAAGAAAGTCAGAATTGCAAGATGTATACTTAGAATTCTGAGGAAAAAGTCAGAATTGTGAGATGTAAACTTACAATTCTGAGGAAAAAGTCAGAATTGTGAGATGTAAACTTAGAATTCTGAGGAAAACGTCAGAATTGTGAGATGTAAACTTAGAATTCTGAGGAAAAAGTCAGAATTGTGAGATGTAAACTTACAATTCTGAGGAAAAAGTCATAATTGTGAGATGTAAACTTAGAATTATGAGGAAAACGTCAAAATAATGAGATGTAAACTTAGAATTCTGAGGAAAACGTCAAAATAATGAGATGTAAACTAGAATTTTGAGTAAAAAGGCAGAATTGTGAGATGTAAACTTAGAATTCTGAGTAAAAAGTCAAAATAATGAGATGTAAACTTAGAATTCTGAGGAAAACGTCAAAATAATGAGATGTAAACTTAGAATTCTGAGGAAAACGTCCGAATTGTGAGATGTAAACTTAGAATTCTGCAAAAAATAGTCAAAATAGTGAGATGTAAACTTAGAATTCTGAGGAAAAAGGCAGAATTGTGAGATGTAAACTTAGAATTCGGAGGAAAACGTCCGAATTGTGAGATGAAAACTTAGAATTCTGAGGAAAAAGTCAGAATTGTGAGATGTAAACTTAGAATTCTGAGGAAAACGTCAAAATAATGAGATGTAAACTTAGAATTCTGAGGAAAACGTCAAAAAAATGAGATGTAAACTTAGAATTCTGAGGAAAACGTCCGAATTGTGAGATGTAAACTTAGAATTCTGCAAAAAATAGTCAAAATAGTGAGATGTAAACTTAGAATTCTGAGGAAAAAGTCAGAATTGTGAGATGTTAACTTAGAATTCTGAGGAAAAAGTCAAAATAATGAGATGTAAACTTAGAATTCTGAGGAAAAAGTCAGAATTGTGAGATGTAAACTTAGAATTCTGAGGAAAAAGTCAAAATAATGAGATGTAAAGTTAGAATTCTGAGGAAAACGTCAAAATAATGAGATGTAAACTTAGAATTCTGAAGAAAACGTCAAAATAATGAGATGTAAAGTTAGAATTCTGAGGAAAAAGTCAGAATTGTGAGATGTAAAGTTAGAATTTTGAGTAAAAAGTCAAAATAATGAGATGTAAACTTAGAATTCTGAAGAAAACGTCAAAATAATGAGATGTAAAGTTAGAATTCTGAGGAAAAAGGCAGAATTGTGAGATGTAAACTTAGAATTCTGAGGAAAAAGTCAGAATTGTGAGATGTAAACTTAGAATTCTGAGGAAAACGTCAAAATAATGAGATGTAAACTTAGAATTCTGAGGAAAACGTCAAAAAAATGAGATGTAAACTTAGAATTCTGAGGAAAACGTCCGAATTGTGAGATGTAAACTTAGAATTCTGCAAAAAATAGTCAAAATAGTGAGATGTAAACTTACAATTCTGAGGAAAAAGTCAGAATTGTGAGAAGTTAACTTAGAATTCTGAGGAAAAAGTCAAAATAATGAGATGTAAACTTAGAATTCTGAGGAAAAAGTCAGAATTGTGAGATGTAAACTTAGAATTCTGAGGAAAAAGTCAAAATAATGAGATGTAAAGTTAGAATTCTGAGGAAAACGTCAAAATAATGAGATGTAAACTTAGAATTCTGAAGAAAACGTCAAAATAATGAGATGTAAAGTTAGAATTCTGAGGAAAAAGTCAGAATTGTGAGATGTAAAGTTAGAATTTTGAGTAAAAAGTCAAAATAATGAGATGTAAACTTAGAATTCTGAAGAAAACGTCAAAATAATGAGATGTAAAGTTAGAATTCTGAGGAAAAAGGCAGAATTGTGAGATGTAAACTTAGAATTCTGAGGAAAAAGTCAGAATTGTGAGATGTAAACTTAGAATTCTGAGGAAAAAGGCAGAATTGTGAGATGTAAACTTAGAATTCTGAGGAAAAAGTCAAAATAATGAGATGTAAAGTTAGAATTCTGAGGAAAAAGTCAGAATTGTGAGATGTAAACTTAGAATTCTGAGGAAAAAGTCAGAATTGTGAGATGTAAACTTAGAATTCTGAGGAAAAAGTCAGAATTGTGAGATGTAAACTTAGAATTCTGAGGAAAAAGGCAGAATTGTGAGATGTAAACTTAGAATTCTGAGGAAAAAGTCAGAATTGCAAGATGTAAACAATTCAGAGAAAAGAAGTCAGAATTGTGAGACAAACTCAAGTTTGCAACTTGCAATTTAAAAGTCGCAATTATCTTTTTTTAGTTTTTTTATTCCGTGGGGTTGACAAAGCTTCCATAAAGAAATAATAAGAAATAAATCGAAATGAAATAATGCTAATATTTTGTAGATGTTTACATGATGTGCTTATGTAATGTTATAGTGTGATTTGCTGTTAGTCTGCAGTTCTGTCCAGCGCCAGTGCGAGCAAATTGAATGGCATTCGTTTAGATTTGCACGCTCAGTGAAAGTGAGTCGGAGAGGCGAGGAATTCCCCCTCCGCTGGCCGTAAATCTGGCAAATCAGATTAGACTTCACGCCGCTTTAGCGCGACAGCAGAGAGCCGCGGGTAAAGAAAGTGCTGCCTCATACAGACAGCAGCTTCCTGCGAACACAGCCTTTAAAAATCATCTAAACCCACCCAATGAGTCTCAGCACTTTTATATCCAGTATATATTTCCTGCATGTTGACAATGATATGCTGTTGTTGTGATTATCCCTGGGTTTATTTCATAGTGTTCAGAAAACTTTGCAAAGCATGTGTTAATGTTTATCAGTGAATCTCATGAAACCTTTCGAGGATGTTTTATTTCGCCCCAAAATTAAATAAAATGAAAAGAAATTTAAGCCTATTTTAGCTTCAATCCAAATACATGGAAATGTGATATAGAATTCAAATGCATTACTCTTAAATTTGGCGCTAAATATTTCAGTTACTTATTTTGCATCATAGCAATGAGAATTTTTGCAACGTAAATAATATTTGCAAATAATTTTAATGCAGCTTTTGTGAGATTCGCTGTTAGATTGGCTGAAATATGCATTTAATCCTGTAGAGTTGAGCTTTTAATCATGTTCGTGTTTTATGAATGGCTGTAAATGACATTTAAACCGCCTTGTCACCCGGCGTACGTTATCAGGAGTTTTAGACCGCTGACACGAAAGCGTAAATGCCAATCGCCAAAGGCCATTCATAAATCACGATCAAAGAGCGATTGACAGCGGCTGGTGTTTGTTTCTGGTCTGAAGTGGATGTGACAGCGCTCTGACAGCCGCGTGTTTTCTTTGGAAACCAGGTGGTGGTTAACGCTCTGATCGGTGCCATCCCCTCCATCATGAACGTGCTGCTGGTGTGCCTGATCTTCTGGCTCATCTTCAGCATCATGGGCGTCAACCTGTTCGCCGGGAAGTTCGGCCGCTGCGTCAACCGGACGGGCTTCATCTACAACGCCTCCGACATCAACAACAAGACGGAGTGCATGGAGATGAACAGCACGCAGTACTACTGGACCAAAGTCAAAGTCAACTTCGACAACGTGGGCGCCGGGTACCTCGCGCTCCTTCAAGTGGTGAGCTTGCTTTTCTGACTCTGTTCGTTTTCCTCCGGCCGCTGCCCACCTCTGTCTGTCCCACAGTGCGAATCAATCAACAAGTCAGCGGAGATTTATTTTTAGCCGCCGCTGGTGCCATTAAACCGAACTTTGAGCTCAGCAAGACTGCTCGCACTTCATTCTTCAATTTAACTTAGTTGATGCGGTAACCTAGCAACAAGTCACTTAGCTCCTTTCCATCAACTTCTTGTGACTTCGCCCAATATAAACCTTTCATTTGCATCTAGAAATAGTCGCCCTGAGCCATTCACAAAGACCCGTAATTACCAGTAACTTACTTTAATTCACTCATTCATCTCAGATGTGCTTCATTCACAGGAAATCCATATTTGCCCAGTTCTACATCACTGAGCTGTTCTCGCCTACTTTTACTACAAATCTGATTCTTGACGAGCACAAAATGTACAAAAGATCTAAAGAAAACTAGAGCATAAGTAAAAGAAAGATGATATACTAAATGCTAAATGTTTATAATTATTAAAAAGTAAAAAAGTATCATTTAATATTATTTAATTTTAAATTATTTTAATGGATATAAAATATACAATTTTGTGTCGCCTACAGTTTTTCAGCTCAATAATTAAAAGATATATATTAGATCATAAATATTTAAAAAATAAAAATTTTATCTTGAAGCTGGACAAGTTCGTTTTTTAATTATTTTAATTACACTAAAATATAAAATTTTCGTGCAGCCTACAAATGTTCAGCTTAATAAAGAAATATTATTAGACTGTAAATTATTTAAAAAAATGACTTTTTTAGAATATTATTTTTATTATTAAGCTGGACATGTAAAATTTATAAAAAAAAATATTTATAGTTATTAAAACTAATAAAATATAGTAAAAATATGCAATTTTGTGTCGCCTACAGATTTTCAGCTCAATAGTTAAAATATATATTAGATTATAAATATTTAAAAAATAAAAATTTTATCTTGAAGCTGGACAAGTTCATTTTTTAATTATTTTAATTACACTAAAATATAAAAAGTGATTTTTTAAAAATATTATTTTTTTATCTTTAAGTAGGACAAGTATGGGTGACATGAAAATTTATTTAAAAAAATGTATAGTTATTAAAAATAATAAAATGTAGTAAAATATTTCAGATTTAAAATATTTAAATAAAAATATAAATATATATAATATATATTAATATTTATGACTATAAAAAATATAATTTTTTTCATGTCACCCATTCTTTTTCAAGTTAATGTTAAAAACAATTATTAAAATTAATATTACAAGTAAAATAAAGTTGGTATGAAACATTTTTTCTTCCCTGTTGTGCCGTACAATCGAGTGAAACGGAGCAAGAACAAATGTAGGGCGGGGCTTGATTTGTCTGTGGGGAACTGATTGGTTGGTTGTGGTTTGCTGTGTGTTGCCCCGCCCTCATCATCAGAGAAGATGAGTCAAGATTATGAAGAACATGAATTTAACTGTTTTTCTTCTTCTCAAGGCCACTTTCAAGGGTTGGATGGAGATCATGTACGCCGCAGTCGACTCGCGATCCGTGAGTACTTCAATAAACCTTGTTGTGACTGAAAGCCCATATGAAAGCATTGTTTGTTTATTTCAGTGTCTGTAATCTGATGAAACAGGTGGAAGAGCAGCCCATCAAAGAGAAGAGCCTGTACATGTACCTGTACTTCGTCATCTTCATCATCTTCGGCTCCTTCTTCACGCTGAATCTCTTCATTGGTGTCATCATTGACAATTTCAACCAACAGAAACGAAAGATAAGTATTAAAATCATAAAGGGTGTCGGTGTGATCGTGTTCGTAATGGTAATAATAACGGCGGAGTTTCTCTGTACTTAGGTGGACAGGACATCTTCATGACAGAAGAACAGAAGAAATATTATAATGCCATGAAAAAACTGGGATCCAAGAAACCACAGAAACCAATCCCAAGACCTCCTGTGAGTAACATGATGGATCCTTGATAGAGACGAGCAAATGACATCTCATAAAAATCATCATCTGGCATCGGAAATCTAGTAGATTTAAACCTGAGATTATATTATATTATATTATATTATATTATGTTATATTATGTTATGTTATGTTATATTATATTATGTTATATTATATTATGTTATATTATGTTATGTTATGTTATATTATATTATGTTATATTCTATTCTATTATGTTATATTATATTATGTTATATTATATTATATTATGTTATATTATATTATATTAACAAAATTTAGGATAATGACCTTAAAAAAATAATAATAATACATAAAATGGTATTTTTAAGGTCATTATATGGAGTTTTACGTTTTATTATATTATATTATATTAATAAAATGTAGTATAATGACCTTAAAAATAATAATATAAAATATAATTATATTATGTTATATTATATTAAGAAAATGTAGAATAATAGCCTTAAAAAATAATAATATATAAAATGGTATTTTTAAGGTCATTATATGGAGTTTTACGTTTTATTGTATTATATTATATTAATAAAATGTTGTATAATGACCTTAAAAATAATAATATAAAATATGGTATTTTTTAAGGTCATTATATTATATTATATTATATAAAATGTAGTATAATGACCATGCAAAAAAAAAAAAAAAAATTCTCATGTCACCCACACTATATATATATATATATATATTGTATATAAAGTAGTATAATAATTATGCAAAAAAACTTGCCATAAAAATATTAAAAATATATTTGTAATATTATTAATATTTTTTTATTATTTTAATAATTATAAAAAAGTATGCATTTTTCATGTCACCCACACTTTTTCAATTTAATGCTAAAAATAATCATTTAATTTAATATTTTGGGGCTGTTCACATATCACGTCTTTTCCACGCGCAAGTTCGTAATTTCAGATGTAGGCAAAATAGAAGTGACGCGGTCACGACGCACAAGCGCTTCAGAAAGAAGGAGAAAGCGGCGCGGTTCCGCTTTCCACGCGTTTTTAGATGCAACATGTGAACGGCCCCAAACAAAGTCTTACGAACTTACAAATATACCACACACCTTTCTCTCAAGTCGATTTTGTTCATTGAGTTTGTGTGTCTTCTCATCTTCCCAGAATCCAGTGCAGGGATTCTTCTTCGATCTGGTGTCCAAACAAGCCTTCGACATCATAATCATGTTGCTCATCATACTCAACATGGTGACGATGATGGTGGAAACGGATGAGCAGTCGCCCAGCATCGAGTACATCCTCTACTACATCAACCTGGCCTTCATCGTCATCTTCACCACCGAGTGCATCATTAAAATCATTGCGCTGCGCTGCTACTTCTTCACCATCAGCTGGAACATCTTTGACTTTGTGGTTGTCATCCTCTCTATTGTGGGTAAGGGCAGAATATTATAATAAATAAACACTAATTAAATGTTTCTTTAAAGAAAAATGTTTCATTTATTACATTTCTTTACACTTTACACTATCAGCTTAATAATTAAAATGTATACATTAAATTGACTTGAAAATGTATAAAAATACTTAGTTATTAAACATAATTTTCATGCCACCTACATTTTTTCAGTTTAAATAATTAAAATGTATATTAGATTCAACTTTAAGTTAGATAAGTATGGAAAAATCTATCAAAATATTTGTTATTAAAATGTAGTAAAATATATGCTTCATATTATTTATCATTATGCATCTTTTAATTTTTTAATGACCATAAAATATAAAATTGTCATTAAAAATAATAAAATGTAGTAAAATTTTTCAATTATTTAATGATTATAAAATATACAATTTTCATGCCATCGACACTTTTTCAGTTTAATAATTAATATATATAATATAATATAATATATATATATTTATATAATAATATAAATAAAAATCTAATTATATTTCAGTATGGGTGACATGAAAAAATATAAAAATATTTATTGTTATTAAAAATAATAAAATGTAAAAAATAAATTTCGTATTAATTAATATTATTCATTTTTTAATTATTTTAATACCCATAAAGTATACAACTCTCATGCCACACTTTTCAACTAATATTAGACACTGAAAAATATATACACACTTTCATATAAAAATAAAATTTATATGTATTTTCATGTCACCAACTTTGACATGAAATGTCATGAATGTTAAAAACAATAATTTTATATAATATCATAAATAAAATAAACGTAATTTAAACTATGATATTCTTGTATAGTTTTTTTTTAAATTATTTCTGCATGAAACAATTAAATCGAATTAAATTGTGAAATATTTCTCTTTGCAAGACAGTAGCTTTACGGTTTAACCTTGGCATTACATATCAAGGTCTAAAGACATTCGACGCAATTTTGTAGCACTTCACCTACTAATAAATAGGCAGCCGATGCTTAAGTGATACGGCGAGGCGATTTTCAGACAAAACGCCCGCATGACCCTGATGAGAGAAAGAGGGAGGCCAGAGGGGTTAACAGGCGCATGGAGTGGCCATCTCTGAGAAAGGGAGGATGGTTTAAGGTGAAGGTAATTTCAGCAATCAAGGCTGTCAGCTCCAGTGATTGGCCAGTGATTGAGCTGTCCGTCCGCTGAGGGCCGTTAGCGTCGGAGCTAAAAGCTTGACATGGTCTCGTGCCCTCGTCTGTACCTCAAGAGGGTTAAAAGCTTAAAGACGCACGTCGCAAATGTAAAAACGAGCAATTTAACTCTGAAGTGGGACCGACTCGACAATAAATCAAGAGTGGTTATGGTTATGGTCATAATATGACGCCTAGATTCGGGACGCTCAAATTAATGTCACATGCTGTTATTTTTTCCACGGAAAACAAAAAGTAGATGTTTTCCATTCAACGGCTGATACTCTGATGACAAAAAGCATTCGTCTAACTGCACTCATGAATGATCGAGACGGCAAATCAAATCAAAGAAGGTGGGCGTTACTGTTCACAGAATCCAATTGGATTCATTTCTACCGCAACATTTTATTTTTTAACGGTGAAAGAGGGTGAGATCAGATGAAAGTAGCTAAACGTTTAATATTTTACAAGTGTTTTACAAAGAAGTGTCCAACAGTGATTTCAGATGATTTAACCCAGTGTAACTCAGCGGTTGGGTTGTTTTAGCCCAGCAGTTGGGATGTTTTAACCCAGCGGATGGGTTGTTTGAACCCAGTGTTTTAACCCAGCGGTTGGGTTGTTTGAACCCAGTGTTTTAACCCAGCGGTTGGGTTGTTTTAACCCAGTGTTTTAACCCATCAGTTGGGTTGTTTTAACCCAGCAGTTGGGATGTTTTAACCCAGCGGATGGGTTGTTTTAACCCAGTGTTTTAACCCATCAGTTGGGTTGTTTTAAGCCGTGTTTTAACCCAGCGGTTGGGATGATTTAACCCAGCGGATGGGTTGTTTGAACCCAGTGGTAGGTTTTTTTAACCCAGTGTTTTAACCCAGGGGTTGGGATGTTTTAACCCTGCAGTTGGGATGTTTTAACCCAGCGGATGGGTTGTTTTAACCCAGCGGATGGTTTGTTTGAACCCAGTGGTTGGGTTGTTTTAACCCAGTGTTTTAACCCAGTGGTTGGGATGTTTTAACCCTGCAGTTGGGTTGTTTTAACCCAGTGTTTTAATCCAGCGGTTGGGATGTTTTAACCCAGTGTTGTAACCCATCAGTTGGGTTGTTTTAAGCGTGTTTTAATCCAGCGGTTGGGTGGTTTTAACCCAGAGATTGGGTTGTTTTAACCCAGTGTTGTAACCCAGCTTTTGGGATGTTTTAACCCAGCAGTTGGGATGTTTTAACCCAGTGTTTTAAGCCGTGTTTTAACCCAGCCGTTGGGTGGTTTTAACGCAGTGTTTTAACCCATCAGTTGGGTTGTTTTATCCCAGCGGATGGGTTGTTTTAACCCAGTGTTGTAACCCAGCTTTTGGGTTGTTTTAACCCAGCAGTTGGGATGTTTTAACCCAGTGTTTTAACCCATCAGTTGGGTTGTTTTAAGCCGTGTTTTAGTCCAGCGGTTGGGTGGTTTTAACCCAGAGATTGGGTTGTTTTAACCCAGTGGTTGGGTTGTTTTAACCCAGTGTTGTAACCCAGCTTTTGGGATGTATTAACCCAGTGTTTTAAGCCGTGTTTTAACCCAGCCGTTGGGTGGTTTTAACCCAGTGTTTTAACCCATCAGTTGGGTTGTTTTATCCCAGCGGATGGGTTGTTTTAACCCAGTGTTTTAACCCATCAGTTGGGTTGTTTTAAGCCGTGTTTTAACCCAGCCGTTGGGTGGTTTTAACCCAGAGGTTGGGTTGTTATAAAAATGAGCCTAACAATGAGAAATATATTTTTACAGCATAACCTTTGTTAATGAAAATGTTAGGTAATAACTTTTTCTAGTTAATAAAAATATAGTTCTCAGTGCATTAATTAATATCAGATGTAAATAAAGTTTTAAAGTGAGTTTTTATTTCCAGCTAATCATTTTAGTTAAACTTATTTCAGATTATTTCCAGGTCAATGTTTCTAATTTTCATTTAGTTTAAGTTTTTCAGCTATTTTATTTTATTTCAACTTTATTTCAATTAACATAAATGGTTAATAATGTTAGTTTAACGATAATAAGTTAGTTTATGCTAACTAATAGCAGATGAAATCTTAATGTAAATTGTTGCCGTGTCTCTTTCTCGTTGCAGGTATCGTTCTGGCGGACATCATCGAGAAATATTTCGTCTCGCCCACTCTTTTCCGAGTCATCCGCCTGGCTCGAATCGGACGGATCCTTCGGCTCATCCGCGGAGCGAAGGGAATTCGGACGTTGCTGTTTGCCTTAATGATGTCTCTCCCTGCTCTTTTCAACATCGGCCTCCTGCTCTTCCTCGTCATGTTCATCTACGCCATCTTCGGCATGGCCAACTTCGCCTATGTCAAGAAGCAAGGCGGCATCGACGACATGTTCAACTTCGAGACGTTTGGCAACAGCATGATCTGCCTCTTCCAGATCACCACGTCCGCCGGCTGGGACAATCTGCTCAATCCCATCCTAAACAACTCTCCCGAGGAGTGCGACCCAGATATTCCTCACACCGGCACCAACGCACGAGGAAACTGCGGGAATCCTTCGGTGGGCATCACGTTCTTCGTGACCTACATCATCATTTCATTTCTCATCGTGGTCAACATGTACATCGCTATTATCCTGGAGAACTTCAGCGTGGCCACCGAGGAGAGTACGGAGCCGCTGAGCGAGGACGATTTCGAGATGTTCTATGAGGTCTGGGAAAAGTTCGACCCGGAAGCCACGCAGTTCATCGAGTACTCCAAACTCTCGGACTTCGCCGACACGCTTTCCGAACCGCTGCGCATCGCCAAACCCAACAAAATCAAACTCATTTCCATGGACCTGCCGATGGTGAGCGGAGACAAGATCCATTGCTTGGACATACTCTTCGCCTTCACCAAACGCGTTCTGGGCGAGTCGGGCGAAATGGACGCGCTGAAGCAGCAGATGGAGGAGAAGTTCATGATGGCAAACCCATCCAAGATCTCCTACGAGCCGATCACCACGACGCTGCGGCGGAAACAAGAGGACGTATCCGCCATCATGATCCAGCGCTCGTACAGGCGGCATCTACTGCGACGGCAGCTGAAACAAGCCTCCTTACTTTACCGCCAGATCAACATGCCGGACGCCGCCAAAGAGGACGACAGTTCGCCGGAGAACGAGGGACTCATAGTCTCCATGATAATGGAGAACTACGGCGCCGAAGTCACGGAGACGCTGTCGGCCACGTCTTCTCCGCCGTCGTACGACAGCGTCACGCGAGTGACTAGCGAGCTTTTTCATGCTCTAATCCCGGAGGCCACGAACACGGACCTCAGCGAACCTTTTCCTAGCACAGACAAAGATCGCGAGACGTTTCTGTGATGACGGACGGACATCCTTTCCTTTGTTTACCGAATGTAAAATAGCTCAGATGACACAAAATCGAAGGTTTTTGTAGACGAAAAACTGTTTTATTTCTCTTGTGGTTGAGTATACGAGGGGAAAGTTATGGAAGCTTGTTTCTGCCGTGAAATGAAAAATAAAAAAAAGGTAATTGCGACTTTTTTATCTCACAATTTGGAATTTTTTTCTTGCAATTGCGAGTTTATATCTCACAAGTCTGACTTTTTTCGCAGAATATCATGATATAAACTCACAATCGCGAGGAAAAAACTGACTTTGTATTTTGCAATTCTGACTTTATATCACAAATTCTGACTTTAAATTTTGCAATTCTGACTATAACTAGCAATTGAGAGCTTAAATCTCACAATTTTGACTAATATTTTGCAATTCTGACTTTAAATTTTGCAATTCTGACTTTATAAGACCCAATTGCGAGTTTATATCTCACAAGTCTGACTTTTTTTGCAGAATTGCATGATATAAACTCACAATCGCGAGGAAAAAACTGACTTTGTATTTTGCAATTCTGACTATAACTAGCAATTGAGAGCTTAAATCTCACAATTTTGACTTAATATTTTGCAATTCTGACTTTATATTTCACAATTCTGACTTTATTTCACGTAATTCTGACTTTAAATTTCGCAATTCTGACTTTATAAGACGCATTGCGAGTTTATATCACGCAATTCTGAGAAAAAGAGGAAAAAAGCCAGAATTGCAACTATATCTCGCAATTCTGACTTTATATAACGTAATTCTGACTTTAAATCTCGCAATTCTGACTATAACTAGCAATTGAGAGCTTAAATCTCACAATTTTGACTTAATATTTTGCAATTCTGACTTTATATTTCACAATTCTGACTTTATTTCACGTAATTCTGACTTTAAATTTCGCAATTCTGACTTTATAAGACGCATTGCGAGTTTATATCACGCAATTCTGAGAAAAAGAGGAAAAAAGCCAGAATTGCAACTATATCTCGCAATTCTGACTTTATATAACGTAATTCTGACTTTAAATCTCGCAATTCGGACTATAACTAGCAGTTGAGAGCTTAAATCTCACAATTTTGACTTAATATTTTGCAATTCTGACTTTATATCACAAATTCTGACTTTAAATTTTGCAATTCTGACTTCATAAGACACAATCGCGAGTTTATATCACGCAATTCTGAGAAAAAGAGGAAAAAAGCCAGAATTGCAACTATATCTCGCATTTCTGACTTTATATAACGTAATTCTTACTTTAAATCTCGCAATTCGGACTCTTATAGTTCGTAATTCTGACTTTATATCTCATAATTCTTACTTTATATCTCGCAATTCCGACTTTTTATCACCCAATTCTGACTATAACTCCAGTTGTGAGCTTAAATCTCGCAATTCTGACACAATTACGAGTTATATCGTGCAGTTCTGACAAAAAAAATCAGAATTGTGAGATCCAAACTCGCAATTGCGGGAAAAAAAGTCCAAATTGTGAGATAAAAGTGGCGATTACCTTTTCTATTGTTTTATTTAGCGACAGAAACAAGCTTCCATAGAAAGTTGCTCTTTGACCATGCACACGTCAACCTTCACAGTTTGAATGCATGAATGAGATCCGTAGTTGCGATTAATTATCATATATAACACATTTTAATCAAAGTCTGCCTGACCGTACGGTAAAGGTCTTACTTAAAACGGCGGGATTCCTCGTAAGATTTGAGATTACTCATAGAACGCATCCATGTAAATGTTATCGGTCTGTCATAGGTTCACGCGTCACGCCGTTTTGGGAAGCGTGACGATTACCTCTTTCTGTGTCGCTAGCGATGAAAAGGCAGCGGTAATAATTGACACGGTTGTTTGCACTTTCTGTTCGCTCACCATGATTTTTTTCCGCCGCCGCCGCCCAGACCGTTTTCTCTCAGTGTCGTCATTACAAGGTGCAGTTCATATCGAGACGACTAGTAAAAGACAATCAGACATGGTCTCTCGCTTAAAACTTCTAGCAAACGATTGCACATGCTTCTCTTCGAACGATCAATTGCGCGACACGTTTGTTTCTATTGTGAAGTATTTATTTTTGCATGTGGAAACTGCATGGTATGGAGGGGTAACAAGAACACTTTCTTTTTAAGGCTGAAAATAATTGTTTTGCACACTTATACGTTCAGCAATAATTTGCTACATTTAGGTATAACGATAATGATATTTATTGGAATTAAAAAGGTGTCAAAGTTTCTACTGTAACGGCCTCCAGCTGTAACTGTGGCTTATTATATTACTAGTGAAGATTATAGCACATGTGTTTTTCTATCTCAAACTGACACTAGGAGATCCGTCCGCTCGACCGCGGGTTGGCAGGTTTGGTGAAGGGCTGTTTTATGTAGCAATAGATCCCAAGTGTGCCTGCTAGAACTAAATCCTGTGTTTATCATTCATCTTTGCTCATGCATTTGTTCGGGTTTTTGTAAATCATCAGAAATGGCATCAAACTCAAACCGTCCCACTGGTGTGTTTTTAAGAATTGACTTAAGCACTTGTCTGATGAGAGATTCTGTCCAAAAGAACAGGTATTCGTACAGTAAAACTGAAATTTATCATAAAATTCTGAAATTCAATTGTGATGCAAGCAAACCTTTCCAAAATACACTACTGTTCAAAAGTGCTTTTATTCAGCAAGGATGCGTTAAATTGCTCAAAAGTGACAGTAAAGACGTTACAGTGTTTCTTGAGCAGCATATCAGAGTGATTTCTGAAGGATCATGTGACTCTGAAGACTGGAAAATTCAGCTTTGATCATTGGATATAAATTACAATTTACTATATATTCACATACAAAACAGATATTTAAAATTTCAAAAATATTTCAGATTTTTGCTGTATTTTTGATCAAATAAATGCAGCATATTAGAATGATTTCTGAAGGATCATGTGACTCTGAAGACTGGAAAATTCAGCTTTGATCACTGGATATAAATTACAATTTACTATATATTCACATACAAAACAGATATTTAAAATTTCAAAAATATTTCAGATTTTTGCTGTATTTTTGATCAAATAAATGCAGCATATTAGAATGATTTCTGAAGGATCATGTGACTCTGAAGACTGGAAAATTCAGCTTTGATCACTGGATATAAATTACAATTTACTATATATTCACATAGAAAACAGTGATATTAAACTGTAAAAATATTTCACATTTTTTACTGCAATTACGATCGCATAAGCTTGCCTCGGTGAGCAGGAGAGACTCTTTCAAACAACATTAACCGACCCCAAACTTTTGAACGGTAGTGTAAATGAATATCACACTGATTTAATACAACCCGAGATTCGTCGATGACCTCCTCATGTCAAAGCGAAGCTCGTGTTTCAGTGTGTCATGTGACCCAGTGAATTGTAAATAAGTATCAGATGTCACTGTGTACATTTACACAGATGAAATGACACGGCTCCGCTCTAAATTACAAGAAAACTGACCATGCACAGCTCTAAAACACAACGACTTAGAGACTAAAGTTGTGCATTTATCAGTTTGGGTTTGTTTGCATTAGATTTGAACATGTTAATATGGACCTTAATCAGGCTGGACGCCATATTTAATTGGGTAAAAATGAAAAAAACTTTGTATTTGTGAAAGATGCTGGCTCATTTAATTAAACACCAATGCATTTCTAGGTTAATTTGAATTGCTTGTAAGAGTTTAGAATGATTTCAGGATGTATATGTATGTTTTTTTCCCCCCCTGATAGTTCCCTTGGTTTCGGGGTCGTAACATAAACTGATCTTCGAATGAAATATGGAGTCCAGACTGACTGAAATCCATTGCTTAAAAAGCAGCTTAAAACAGACATTTCTGTCCATCGAATCAATTTTGATTGATGATTTATCGAGTTGTGAACGTGTCTGTTTGCCATTCCCAAATGGAAATGTACATGTCCCTGGTTTTATTGTGAATGATTCATCAGTGTTTCATCCAAATGTAAAAACTTTCCTTTAATGCTGATTTAAGAATATAGACATTTTTCACCACGAAATCAGTCGCATATTCTGTTTCACTCACAAGTATGACGGGCAGATTCACGTTGACTCCAAGCAAAACAAATGTAATGCATATAAAAATAATGACGAACGAGCTAATTCTGGACGTAATTAGCAACATCTGGACTGCGTGTGATGAACTGCCTTTGGTCAAACTCTATTTGCACAGGAGAGGAGCCATACATTTCTGAGGGGCTGTAGTTGAGAGGTGACCTGGTACGGGTTCATGCCGTTGTTTGTTTCTTGACGTGATGCTTTCGGATGGCTCGTTCGCCGTGGAAGCGCAGCAGATTTGCTCTGACGTTCAGACCTCCTTCTGTTGAGCTCCGTTCTCTCTCCTCGTCAAACAAAGCCAGAGTCTTTTCTCATTACTGTGACAATAATTACGCTCGGAATGAAGCACACGGGCTCGGTTTCTGTCTACACAGGCGTGATTCTGAGCTGATAATCGTACAAATAAACGGCCAGAGTTAAAATAAAAATTCACTACTTTTCATTCTGTTGAATAAATTGAGCGTTATATATAGTGTGTAATTAATGTGGTTCGGATAACTTAATATTTTGAGTTTCTGTTGATTAAACCAGTCACCTTCATTGTATGAACTCAAATTTTTCATTTCGATGAACTCAAAATTTTAAGGTCATCATGTAACTTATTTTTCTAAGTTCGTTTTTATAGTGTACTTTCACATTTATGCAGATTCTAAGCAATTTGAATAAGTAACAAATTAACAAATAGTCAATAATAAACTACGGCACGATTTATTCCAGTGCAGAAATCTGACCGTTTCAATTAAATATGAATTACTTTACGTTTGTTCATGTTAAAACTGCACTCTAAAAAATGCTGGGTTGAAAATGGACGAACCCAGCTGTTGGGTTAAATGTTTCGCCCAACCTGCTTTCAACTCAACTATTAAAAGTCTATTTGGCTGGATAAACATGAACCCAAAATAGGTTGCAAATTAAAAATCCAATAATTATCAGAAGGTGAACATGTTTATTATTTCATTTTCATTCATTAAACTTAATAAATATTCATTTACAACCTAATTTAGGTTAATTTTAGGCGAGTAATATAGTCATTTTTAAACAATAGTTGAGTGAAATAAAACTATTTAGCAAACTGGTTGTTTTTGACCCATTGAATGGGTTGTTTTGATCCAGCCGTTGGCTTAAATGTTTGACCAACCTGCTGAGTCAAAACAACCCATTCAATGGGTCAAAAACAACCAGTTTGCTGGGTCCAAATAACCCAATCACTGGGTCAAAGCAACCCAATCACTGGTCGCTGGGTCTAAACCCAATCGAAACCATTCAAAACAGCCCATTCGCTGGGTCAAAAACAATCAGTTTACTGGGTTAAAACATCCCAACCACTGGGTAAAAACATCCCAGCTGTTGGGTCAAAAACAACCCATTCACTGGGTCAAAATGTCCCAACTGTTGGGTCAAAACAACCCATTTGCTGGGTCAAAACAACCCAATCCCTAGGTCAAAACATCCCAGCTGTTGGGTCAAAAACAATCCATTCACTGGGTCAAAATGTCCCAACTGTTGGGTCAAAACAACCCATTTGCTGGGTCAAAACATCCCAACTGTTGGGTCAAAACAACCCATTTGCTGGGTCAAAACAACCCAATCCCTAGGTCAAAACATCCCAGCTGTTGGGTCAAAAACAACCCATTCACTGGGTCAAAACATCCCAACTGTTGGGTCAAAACATCCCAACTGTTGGGTCAAAACAACCTATTTGCTGGGTCAAAACATCCCAAATGCTGGGTCAAAACATCCCAAATGTTGGGTCAAAACAACCCATTTGCTGGGTCAAAACAACCCATTTGCTAGGTCAAAACAACCCAATCCCTAGGTCAAAACATCCCAACTGTTGGGTCAAAACAACCCAATCCCTAGGTCAAAACATCCCAACTGTTGGGTCAAAACAACCCATTTGCTGGGTCAAAACAACCCAATCCCTAGGTCAAAACATCCCAACTGTTGGGTCAAAACAACCCATTTGCTGGGTCAAAACATCCCAACTGTTGGGTCAAAACAACCCATTTGCTGGATCAAAACAACCCATTCATTGGGTCAGAACAACCGAATCGCTGGGTCAAAAAAAAAAAAACAATCACTGGGTTTGTCCTTATTTAACCCAACTTGGGTTGTTTTTAACCTAGTATGTAATTCAAATGGATGGAAATTTTATATACAATTGAAACACATAAATCTTCTCTATATATGTAATGATGTGTTAAATGCTGTCTGTAGCCGCTCGCATGTCTTCAGGACAGAGTTCAGTCATTTTTTCTGCGTCCTCAGAAGAAACATATCAAAATGCACAAAATGTCAAATCTTTTCATAAGCAAAAACATCTATGGGAACCTAGTAATAAGTCCTCGATCACATACGCGTTCAGGAAAACCTCCATCCGGCAGGATTTCTGGAGGTTCACCGAGAGATGGTTTTCATTAAAACTAGATCAGAGATGATTCGGAAGGAAATCTGCGGGATGGAAACGTGTTCGCTGAAGCCGACAGCACACTGAACGGTTCCTGCTAGCCGAAAGCATCACATTAAACCAAATCCTTAATTAACAAACACAAAACGGGATGGAAGATGTTGAACTCTGTGAGCGTTTCCGTTCCATCCGGTCTGATCAATAAATCACATGGATCTTCTGATTGGATATAATCTCTATTAACGAATGTACCTCTCGTCATCCATTGTCTTTATTCTTCTTTTCATGCATTGATGCCGAAGTTCTGAATATGATTCATACAGTATGTATTTTATCACCCACAAATTAAGCACAGGGAAATTTTTCTATCTGTTTGTTTCGAAACAATACAAATTTGTGCAATACAAGAGCAGATATGGTAATTAAAAGGCATATTTTATCTATGCTTTATATATATATATATAAATATATACATGTATGTAATGTAAAAATATCAGTTATCTTGAAGCAAGTGTATTTTATAATGGTAGACTTTGCTGTATTTACTTGCTGTTTTTTATTTAGAAATTTTTTTTTTGTAAGAAAAAATTTCAAATGATCAACTTTGCGCGAGGAGTGTGTTTGACGACAGCTGATCTGGGATCAGGTTTCCAGGGGTTAAAGCCGGAGCCGTTAGCCAGTACAGAGGACCAAACAGGTCCTGGGTCAGTTTTTGGAGACCTGCTTTCCCAACACATTTATCCTCAGAGTCTGAGGACGAGACGACACCGGAACATTCGACGCCTCCAGTCTTTTATTTATGATGATTTATTTTGTACTCTATTAGGACTTGCATGCAGCAGTATGGGACTTTTCTCCAAGCGTTTCAATTCGTGGAATCTCCCCTGTTTGTTTGGAAGCGACATACGGAATAAACGGGAAACTGTGGTTCTCGTCACGAGGACGTGTTGTTGGACAGACGAGGAAAGAGGAATCAGCGTTGTTGCCAATTAGAACACCATGTATATCAATAGTCAAATAAACAATAGGATTCATTCTCTGATCTGGAGTCAGTCATTTATATGGAGATTATACAAAATGCATGTTCACGTCAATGCTTAATTATTATTTTGAATTAGCTTCTTTTTATATTTTTAGTGTTTGTGCTTTTGTCATTTTATTCATTAAAATATCACAATTTATTTTTATTTCCATTTTAGTTAATATTAATATTTTGAATCAGCTTTTATATTTTTAGTGTTTGTGCTTTTGTCATTTTATTCATTAAAATATCACAATTTATTTTTATTTCCATTTTAGTTAATATTAATATTTTGAATCAGCTTTTATATTTTTAGTGTTTGTGGTTTTGTCATTTTATTCATTAAAATATCACAATTTATTTTTATTTCCATTTTAGTTAATATTAATATTTTGAATCAGCTTTTATATTTTTAGTGTTTGTGCTTTTGTCATTTTATTCATTAAAATATCACAATTTATTTTTATTTCCATTTTAGTTAATATTAATATTTTGAATCCGCTTTTATATTTTTAGTGTTTGTGCTTTTGTCATTTTATTCATTAAAATATTGCAATTTATTTTTATTTCCATTTTAGTTAATATTTTTTTACTTTAGTTTTATTAATATTTTGAATCAGCTTTTATATTTTTAGTTTTCACTGCAATTTAGGTTTAATTTATTTTTAGTTCAGTCTTAGTTCATTTTTTATATTTTTATAGTTTTGCTTTTATTCTTATATTTTCAGTTTCCATGTTAATTTTACTTTAATATTTAGTCTTTTTTATTTTGATTTTGTGATTGTTTTTTTATTTTTATTTCAGTTTTAGTTCATTTTTCACTTCTGTGTTATTTTAATTTAATTTTATTTTTAGTTTTCATATTAATTTAATGTTTAATTTTTAGACATTTTGTTATGTGATTTAATTTATTTTTTATTTCAGTTTTAGTTGGTTAATAAAAAATATAAAAATATTAATATTTTATTTTAGTTCAGCTTTATTTCAATTAACAGAAATGATTTTAGTTTTAGTTAATGATAATAACCCTGGTTCAATAAAGGTACATATATGTCAGGATATTCATTACATATATATATATATATATATATTTATTTATATAGGGTACATACATACATACATACATATATATATATATATATATATATATATATCATACATAAAATACTATTCATAAATTAGAAAAAAATTACAGCGACACCAAATCTTCATTTAAGCCTAAGCGAGACAGGTCTGTAAAAAAATAAAAAGATGTTCTTGAAATGATGTTCAGATGGAGACTGAAGTGAACAAACACACTAAAAGTAAGTGAATTGCAGGTGAAGAGCACTTGGAGTCCTGCGTTTCAACACATTTATCCATTATTATCGTGATTATGCATGATTATTGCAGATGCTTTTATCCAAAACAAGTTACTTCAGTCCCTCTGGAATAAAGATATTAAGCCATCAAATACTTTAAGCACTTTTCTTTTGTGTGACAAATTGACCAAAATCCAATTTTGATTTAATGTGGTTTTAAATGTCGATCAAATGCAGCTCAAAAAGACCAATATATATAACAGTCTTAAACCATGTGATTGAAAAATCAATATGAACTGTGCATTTGAACACTTATATACTGTAAATAAATGATTCGATTTCACAATGCTGGATTTATGACGCGTCACAGGATGGAAGAGAGACATTAGTGCGACATTAAGCCATGTTCTCTATGTGAATAGTTTGATAGAAAAAGCACAATTTGTTCACAACTTTACAAAAACATCATAACTTCTTATGCGCTCATATTTTAGTAGCAACTTTGAGCTTGAAGATCTGTAAATACTCAAGCCTCATTTACATAATTTATGCATCACTCACAGAATACTTCATCCTGATTGGTCAGTGATGGCGTTCTGTTTGGCAACTCATTTCCTACTTATTATATATATTATTATTATATATTAAGTTGTTTTTTTGTCAAAAATGTCTTTTTTATATTGTAACGCTGAGATAAAAATACATAAACTGTGGCGGATAAAATATCCTTCTTTTAAATAAAAAAATGTATAACTTTGTCAATAAATTCAGCAAATTTCAGTAAAAACATTTAAATAAATAAATAAATCAACACAAAATTAAATTTATAATCACTAGCAGAAAGTCTGAGGATATTTAAGAGTCTCTTCTGCTCACCAAAGCTGCATTTATTTGATCAAAAATACAGTAAAAATTGTGAAATATTTTTATAATTTAAAATAACAGTTTTCTACATGAATATATAGTAAATTATAATTTATATCCAGTGATCAAAGCTGAATTTTCAGAATCATTACTCCAGTCTTCAGAGTCACATGATCCTTCAGAAATCATTCTGATATGCTGCATTTATTTGATCAAAAATACAGTAAAAATGTGAAATATTTTTATAATTTAAAGCATCTGTTTTCTATGTGAATATATAGTAAAATATAATTTATATCCAGTGATCAAAGCTGAATTTCAGCATCATTACTGCAGTCTTCAGAGTCACATGATCCTTCAGAAATCATTCTGATATGATGATTTGATGCTCAAGAAATATTTATGATTATTATCAATGTTGAAAACGGTTCATATTTTTGTGGAAACTTTCTGCAATGATCAAAAACGTGAAAAAGTAGAATCTTTTTACTGTGACTTTTGATGAATGTCATTTCTTACCTCGAACTTTTGAACAGTAGTGAGCAAACATATTAAAAAAGCAGAATAACACCAAGGGCATTAGTGTGAGGTCTTCTGGATGAGTTGGTGATGGTTGTCATGGCGTGTTAGTGGTCATCTCCAGGCTGGACTCCAGTTCTGCCACCTGCCCGCGGCCGTCAGCTTCAATCCAACTCTTCAACAGCAGCAGCGGATCACGGCTGACTTTCCACAGTCCTGATCAACATGTGCGCTGGAGGAACACTGAACATGATACAAGGGCATTTTTGCAAAGAAGTAACTATCTTATGTCATATTAAGAGTTCATTAATACAATGAAGGCGATCGGTTTAATCAACAGGAACTCAAAACATTGTTATCGGAACCACAAGTTGATTTTATTATTTCAATTAGAAAATTAGAAATGGTTTTCTTTAATTGAAATGAAGCTGAAATAAAATATAAATATTATATGAAAAACTTAAACACATTTTGGATGGTCAACTAAAAGAAATGTTTTTAAGTTGAAATACCAAAAGTGCTAAAGCTAAAATTAAAATAAATATTTAGAATCTAATAAAAATGAGAACATTTATATAATTTAAGTATAAAAATAATAAGGGCAATGACGTTAAACTTAAACATTAATTTACACCAAATTAAATGATTTTAAATTGTAAATAATATTTCACAAAATTACTGTACTTTTTCAACAAACAAATGCAACGTTGCATTTGTTATATGCAAGATATATTATGACATTTAGAGAAAAAGAAAACAATGCATGTAAAAAAAAAAAAAAAACTTTCTGCTTTCTTGCTTACGATCAACCAAAGCTTCCCATGATGCTATCTGCACACTTCACTTCTGAGTGCTCTTCTCTCTAGTGATGATGAGGATGTTATTGATGGCCGATGCTTTCATAGCTCAGGTGTGTCCTGTAATGTACTCAGTACTGTTAGCGAGAGAGATATCATGAGCCGTAGAGACGGAGGCTGTTTATTCCATCTAACAGGACTGATATGATTGGCACTCCATCCATAAAAGCATAAATGGGAAAGGCAGAGAAAGCAACTCGCTTAAAAGCAACATTTCAAAACGCCCTGCATGTCCTCTGCCTGAAATATCAATCCAGCCACGCCTGTTTATCTGAGAGATGTCACGCTGATAACCCCGACAAAACAAGTCCTCGGAGAACCTCCATTTTTGGACATTTAGAAAATAGTTTTATTTCACTAACCTGTAAACTTCAGATTTTCTCTCAGTGCTGACATTTTTTGTGCAACATGCATTAGACGGTCTGTGAACAGACTGAGGCTTTTAAGCAACGACACAAACAGAAAAAGAAATGTTTTTGTGAGGAACCAGTTTTGCAAGCAAATCATCAAAATGATTATAACTCAGGCTGTCACTAACAATTATTTTGGTAATCAAGTAATCGGATGACTATATTGACGATTAATCAAGTGATCGGATTTTTGTGTGACAATTCCGTCAATCACAGAGAAACATTGTCTCATAATTGACGGAAAATTCCGTGAATGACGGAGAAGCGTTGTCTCATAAATTACGGAAAATTCCGTGAATGACGGAGAAGCGTCGTCTCATAAATGACGGAAAATTCCATGAATGTTGGAGAAGCGTCGTCTCATAAATGACGGAAAATTCCGTAAATGACGGAGAAGCGTCGTCTCATAAATTACGGAAAATTCCGTGAATGACGGAGAAGCGTCGTCTCATAAATTACGGAAAATTCCGTAAATGACGGAGAAGCGTTGTGTCATAAATTACGGAAAATTCTGTAAATGACGGAGAAGCGTCGTCTCATAAATTACGGAAAATTCCGTAAATGACGGAGAAGCGTCGTCTCATAAATGACGTAAAATTCCGTGAATGACGGAGAAGCGTTGTGTCATAAATTACGGAAAATTCTGTAAATGACGGAGAAGCGTCGTCTCATAAATTACGGAAAATTCCGTAAATGACGGAGAAGCGTCGTCTCATAAATGACGGAAAATTCCTTGAATGACGGAGAAGCGTCGTCTCATAAATGACGGAAAATTCCTTGAATGACGGAGAAGCGTCGTCTCATAAATGACGGAAAATTCCGTGAATGACGGAGAAGCGTCGTCTCATAAATGACGGAAAATTCCGTAAATGACGGAGAAGCGTCGTCTCATAAATGACGTAAAATTCCGTGAATGACGGAGAAGCGTCGTCTCATAAATGACGGAAAATTCCTTGAATGACGGAGAAGCGTCGTCTCATAAATGACGGAAAATTCCTTGAATGACGGAGAAGCGTCGTCTCATAAATGACGGAAAATTCCGTGAATGACGGAGAAGCGTCGTCTCATAAATGACGGAAAATTCCTTGAATGACGGAGAAGCGTCGTCTCATAAATGACGGAAAATTCCGTGAATGACGGAGAAGCGTCGTCTCATAAATGATGGAAAATTCCATGAATGTTGGTGAAGCGTCGTCTCATAAATCACGGAAAATTCCGTGATTGACGGAGAAGCGTTGTCTCATAAATGACGGAAAATTCCATGAATGTTGGAGAAACGTCGTCTCATAAATGACGGAAAATTACGTAAATGACGGAGAAACGTCGTCTCATAAATGACGGAAAATTACGTAAATGACGGAGAAGCGTTGTCTCATAAATGACGGAAAATTCCGTGATTGACGGAGAAGCGTCGTCTCATAAATGACGGAAAATTCCGTGATTGACGGAGAAGCGTCGTCTCATAAATGACGGAAAATTCCGTGATTGACGGAGAAGCGTCGTCTCATAAATGACGGAAAATTCCGTGAATGACGGAGAAGCGTCGTCTCATAAATGACGGAAAATTCCGTGAATGACGGAGAAGCGTCATCTCATAAATGATGGAAAATTACGTAAATGACGGACAAGCGTCGTCTCATAAATGACGGAAAATTACGTAAATGACGGACAAGCGTCGTCTCATAAATGACGGAAAATTCCGTGAATGACGGACAAGCGTCGTCTCATAAATGACGGAAAATTCCATGAATGACGGAGAAGCGTCGTCTCATGAATGACAGAAAATTATGTAAATGACGGAGAAGCGGTGTCTCATAAATGACGGAAAATTCCGTGAATGACGGAGAAGCGTCGTCTCATAAATGACGGAAAATTCCATGAATGACGGAGAAGCGTTGTCTCATAAATGACCGAAAATTCCGTGAATGTTGGAGAAGCGTCGTCTCATAAATGACGGAAAATTCCGTGAATGTTGGAGAAGCGTCGTCTCATAAATGACGGAAAATTCCGTGAATGACGGAGAAGCGTCGTCTCATAAATGACGGAAAATTCCGTGAATGACGGAGAAGCGTTGTCTCATAAATGACGGAAAATTCCGTGAATGACGGAGAAGCGTCGTCTCATAAATGACGGAAAATTCCGTGAATGACGGAGAAACGTTGTCTCATAAATGACGGAAAATTCCGTGAATGACGGAGAAGCGTCGTCTCATAAATGACGGAGAAGCGTCGTCTCATAAATGACGGAGAAGTGTCGTCTCATAAATGACGGAAAATTCCGTGAATGACGGAGAAGCGTCGTCTCATAAATGACGGAAAATTCCGTGAATGACGGAGAAGCGTCGTCTCATAAATGACGGAAAATTACGTGAATGACGGAGAAGCGTCGTCTCATAAATGACGGAAAATTCCGTGAATGACGGAGAAGCGTCGTCTCATAAATGACGGAGAAGCGTCGTCTCATAAATGACGGAGAAGCGTCGTCTCATAAATGACGGAGAAGCGTCGTCTCATAAATGACGGAGAAGCGTCGTCTCATAAATGACGGAAAATTCCGTGAATGACGGAGAAGCGTCGTCTCATAAATGACGGAGAAGTGTCGTCTCATAAATGACGGAGAAGCGTCGTCTCATAAATGACGGAGAAGCGTCGTCTCATAAATGACGGAAAATTCCGTGAATGACGGAGAAGCGTCGTCTCATAAATGACGGAAAATTCCGTGAATGACGGAGAAGCGTCGTCTCATAAATGACGGAGAAGCGTCGTCTCATAAATGACGGAGAAGCGTTGTTATGCACTATGTTATTTTATGATATTTAAATGCTCAAATATATTGCGCAGCCTAAAATAACGCAGTTTTTGTCCTTGGAATGCTCCGCTTCTAGTAATTTGCCAGTTAATCGACATGAGCAATTGCAGGATTTATTTTTAACTGCATACTCGAATGTGATCGAGGAATCGCGACAGCCCTAATTATAACACTACAGTAATCAATACGCTCTAAGATGAGGTGACAGCCGAGGCTCAAGCACATTTACAAACTAAATAGTTTCTGGACTTTCTGTAACTGTAAAGTCACATTTTAAAGCATCTAAAAGCCTGAAAGTGGCAGAGAAAACTTCTATGCCCCAAAGATTAAACGAAAGAGCATTTAGCACTCAGGAAGTGAGAGGGACAGATGGAGGAAGTTGAAGTCTCATCTGGCCTTTGGTCATGGCTGATCTCAAACGAGTCCTTCCCACGAGCACTCACTGCGATTAGCATCTCTCTTCAGGCCTGGCCAGGAAATGGACAGCATGTAGTGCATTACAGGATGAGTGTGTATGTGTAATGCTTATCGATGCTTTAGTAATGTAAACCCCCTGTTTATCGAACCAGGAAAGCATCTCTGAATGTTCGAGAACAAAACAAGGCCTCTTTCTCAGCAGGTTTGGGAGTAAGCTTGGAAGTCGGGTTCGGAACGACATGTGTCAACTTAAACATCATGTTAAAAACTCACAGTGAAGTGAATAAAGATGAGGAGAGTCGTTTCCTCTCTCTGTATCTTCATCGGCGCTGTGATGAAAGTCGGTCCGTGAACCCGGTGTTTGGTGTATATGGTTGCCATGGCAGCAAGATCTGATGAGGTCCCTCGACACTAGGGAAGGATGAGCTTATTCTCCCAGAGGGCAGCAGTGACCCGGTGCTACACAATCTCCTGTTTGCCACAAAAACACACACAACCATATTAGAGCCAAATCTCACAGAGATGAATACTTGTTATTTATCGTGTAGGGAAAATAAATTGCAATGGTGTAGTAATTAGTGCACATATCAGGGCTGTAACCACCATAGACATTTAGGGACAAGCTATAAAAAATATGGCAGGTACTGTTTATGTGCTTTATTTAATATTAAAAGCGTCTAATGTGAGCAGGAAAGGAACAGCGGGCAATTGAAAGCCCCGCCCCCTTTAGTTACTGTTGCTATGCGCTCTCACGCCACACATCATGTTCTCACGAAGTGAAAAATACATCGTGGAGCAAAGAGGACACTGACAACGTATGAAACAGTTTCATATTTAAAATATTGTAATGTTTTAAAGAAGTTGAATCAATAAATAGCGTCTAGTGTGTGTTTAATGTGTGGTGACAGATCGCTGTAGCTCCTCGATCATCTCTTCATACTAGTTCATTTATAGCATCAAATAAACATGAATGAACATCAGAAGGAATGTTGTTTCAAGACGTGATTCAAGTTCGTTAATCTACTAACTCCCCTGACCGCTTTGACGGACAAAATGGCGGATTGGTAGATCGCCTGTCAATCAAACTGTTTGTGAAGGGTCGATTCACCTCAGATCTTCAAAAAGAAATTAAAAGGAAAAAAGAACGTTCAAACGGTGTGTTCAGTGTATTCTATGACAAAAAATTGTTTTAGTAACTCAGTATGTATTTTAATAATGTAAAAATGGTGTAATATTCATGAATATGTACTTATCCATTTCGTTGCGAGTGCCGTCGGAGTTTGCCGAGAGAGCCCGCCCACGCGCTCTTCTGATTGGCTGTGGTTTTTGATTGACTTTATCGCGTGACGTCTGGTGCGGACAGACAAATGTTTGTCGCTGGAATCTCTTCACATCGCGTGTGTTTAGAACACGATGTAAGAACAAGAAATGCTTGATTTCACAACTTCTAGCTTATATACTAGTATATGAACAATATAAATCATTTTGCAGGAATTACAATCAGGCGCTAAAAACACTCGGGGTCCTAAAAGAGACGCGTTTCCTGAGGGAACACCGTTGCTGTGTCCGAAACCGCTCCCTATCCACTATATAGTGCACTATATCGGCCATTTTGTAGTGCTGTCCGAATTCTGAGTGAACGACTTCATTCCCTACATTCGTTCACTACTTTTACCCACAATCCTCTCTGATTTTGAGTGTACGTTCGATGTACACTCGTTAAAGCGCCGTTACCCAAAATCCAACGCGATAAGACGATCGAGCGCGAAAGAAAAATAAATATGGCGGACGGCAATACGGGAAGCGGCAACTTCTACAAACGTAAGTGTGATTTTTTGTTAATTAGAACATCTTTGTAAAGATATTTTGAAGCAGGTTTATATCATAATATATATACTTATTATCATATGATAATTTGGTCGATTTTTCTCATATGTTAGTGAACTGTTGTACAGTGTATACTGTTGTTTATATTGTATTTATTTACCATTATATTTTTTATAAACAAATGTGACAGTGTCGTGTTTTTGTTCTGTTATTTTTAGATATAAATGTACTAAATAGCATGACACAGGTGTTTTTATTCTCTCTTTATTCTCAATAAACATGACAAATAAACAGTAATATACAATTCATTAAGTTAAACGGGACATATTACAGACGGGTATAGGAAATGTTAATGATGAAATTGTCTGCGCGTGCTATTAACGTCAGCGTCCGAATTCGCTCACTCATTTTCGTTCACTCTTTGCTGATATAGTGCACTATATAGGGGTTAGTGAACGAGTGAATGAGTGAACGGTTTCGGACACAGCACGTCTTTAGATAGCAAAACGCGTCATCCAGCGGATTTTGGTGACAAATAAACATTCATTTCTCCAGGTAATACTGAGATTGAGTATACTATCGACATTATAATAATTACACTTGAATATGGTTATAATTTAATAACTTTTTAAATAATATTAATTTATAACAGTTTATATATATATATATATATATATATATATATATATATATAAACAATTTTTATAGATGTATTAAATATTTAGTTATGTATTTAAATATTATACTTTATTTTTTAATATTTTTCTGCTGCTGCTATATGTATCATCACAGGAGGAAATCGAAGGGCCAAAATCAATCCAGCCATTCCAGTCAAATCCGAGACTCAAACCCGCCAGCTCAGCGTTTTTAATTTTACGCCCCAGACGCATTACACCCCACAAAGTCCATTTTTCAGAAAGACGCATTTTGGAGAAGACGCATTAGCCGTGCGTTCACAGAACGAGTCGTCATTCTAGTGACTCATGCGTTTCAGTGGAACGAAAGAGCAGCTTGTTGTTGTTTTTCCCGTTAGCTGCGAACACAAACGACGTCTGAGAACACACAGCGAGAGTGTTACAAATCAAACATACAGCAGGTGTGCGCGCGCGCTCCATACATCAATTTAATTGGGCGAAACTGTCCTGCACAGCGAAAAAAAACAACGTGGTAAAGGATGGCAACTCCTAAACAAGAGCTTTTTTGGCCTATTTTACATACGGCGAAGACTTCAACACACGGCAGATGACCTTTACCTGCTCTGATGCGATCAACGTCAGTGTGTTTCAAGCTCCGCTATTATTATTGCTTATATTTAGTGTTCGTGATGTGATCATCAAACCTCTATTAAACTTCAAGAGAGCACCTGGAAATGCCACAGCAATGACCCAGAACACATACTGTAGCAACCGCTGTGTGTGTGATTGATTAATAATGTTCCCGCTGTTTAATTCATGTGTGCAGTAAGGCTGTAAATAAGCTGATGAATGAGGCCGGACGCCGGAGTCGGTTTATGAAGGTCAGTAGGTCAGAGGGAGAAACAACAAGCAAGAAAAGACGCGCGCGGTCACGTCAGGATCAAGTCCTCTGAGCCGAGAGCGTCTGACGTCCTCAAAGAGCCGCTGCGGAGAACAGCAGACGAGCTATAAATCATGTGTTTTCTCTTCATGGTCAAATAAGGACAGAAACGACTTGCTTTATATTAAATTTGTGTAATAATCGAAGATTTATAATAGCCATTTTAGTCTGGTTTAGTGAAATCAGGTCTCCACTGTTTAATGCCTGATTACAATTCCTACAAAATCATGTTTCTGTTTCAACTATGTTATAATTATCGTTATAATCAGGGCTGGGTAAGTTACTTTTAAAATGTATTTCACTACAGATTACAAAATACATGCTTTAAAAAGTCATTTGTAACAATTTTGTTACATTACTCAAGTTTAGTCACTTAATCTAAATACTTTAGAATACTTTGGAATACTAATAAGTGTGAAACAAACACAAAAAAGGTCATTGCAAGTTTATATCTCACAATTCTGACTTTTTCCCTCAGAATTGTGTGATATAAAGTTGCAATTGTGAGTTATAAAGTCAGAATTATGAGATATAAACTCGCAATATTGAGAAAAGTCAGAATTATGAGATATAAACTCGCAATATTGAGAAAAGTCAGAGTTATGAGATATAAACTCACAATATTGAGAAAAGTCAGAATTATGAGATATAAACTCACATACTAAATTCACAATTGCAAGAAAAAAAAGTCAGTATTGCAAGTTTTTATCTCCCAATTCTGACTTTATAACTTGCAATTGTGAGTTTAAATCTCGCAATTCTGAGAAAAAGAAGTCAGAATTGTGAAACACAAACTCACAATTGAGGGAAAAAAAACAAATTGTGAGAAAAAGTCACAGTGACGAGTGAATTATAAAATGACTCACAAAACATGAAAACAGTCGTGGATCATCAGGTCATGACAGGACAGTTCAGTCGACAGTTGGGCATTTTTTTTTTACAAATTCAGTCATTTTGTCTTGTTCAGGACAGAACTAAATAAAAATAACAACATTTTAATGATCCTCTTAAAAGTATTAAAATGTTGATGAAACTGAACTCCTCTTTTTCAGACGGTCAGAGTCAGAGAATCACCAATCGCTGTTTAAATGACATTAAAACTCAAAGTAATCACTTTGGTAATCTAAAACACTTTTCAGATGTAACTGTAATCTGATTACCACCCATTTAAAATGAAATACAGTCACTCAAATTTTGTATTTTAAATACGTCACTAAGTTACTTGTATTTCGTTACTCCCCAACTCTGATTACAGCACAGCGGATTAGCCCGAGAGCTTATTTGCACTCACCCTACATGCATTCACAATTATCTTTAATGTAATTACATGTTCAATTAAGTGTCTGAATATTTAAGTTTAAACTAAAACAAATCAATAATGTTCAATTATTTACTTTAGTAGGCTTATTATTTATTACTAAACAGTTTATCAAGTGTGAGAGATTACGTTCCGTTATGCACTAATTCGTTTTCTTATGCTTCAGCTTTAAATTAATATAATTTGTGGAGATTTCAAGAGAGACACAAAAACTTGACATTCGTGTATTTATCGTGACATTTATCGTGTGTGAAAGGGGTTTGTTTCTACCGTAGAATAAAAAATAAATAAAAAGGTAATTGTGAATTTTATCTCGCAATTCTGAGAAAAGTCAAATTATAAAGTTATTTATTTATAAACTCTCAACTGACCCTTCGCAAAGACCCGCCCCCTTTAGTTACTGTTGCTATGACAATGACAACGCGTCGACTGACAAGACGGAGCAGTTACTTTTGACATGAAACAGCTTCATATTTAAAATATTGTAATGTTTTAAAGAAGTTGAATCAATAAATAGCGTCTAGTGTGTGTTTAATGTGTGGTGACAGATCGCTGTAGCTCCTCGTGAAGCGATCATCTCTTCATACTAGTTCATTTATAGCATCAAATAAACATGAATGAACATCAGAAGGAATGTTGTTTCAAGACGTGATTCAAGTTCACCAACGTTAATCTACTAACTCCCCTGACCGCTTTGATGACAAAATGACGGATTCTGGGTTATGATTGGTTAGGTCGCCTGTCAATCAAACTACCACGAAGGCTCAATTGTGAGGAAAAAAGTTGAATTTTGAGTTGTAATTAACTTTTTTACTCTATTATTCTGTAGCTATAATCGTGTTGTAGTGTATTAAGCATTATATGAGTAAAGGTGAACGACAATACAGACAATTAAACCTATAGAGAAGCCCAGAGTAAGTGTCGGAAGCGGCGAGATTTATTTCCTGGTCCTCAGACAGGGTTTTCTGGTGCCGTCGGTAAAGATGCTTCAGTCTGGAGCTGATCTGTGATCAGATGCGCTGTGGCATGTTACCCAACCGCACGTCTAATTGCAGCCTGCGGTTCCTGCACGCCGTCTGAACACTGAAACACATGAAAACACGAGCGGAAGATGAACGGATGTGTATTGATCTCAGAGATCAGACACACACAGAGTCGGTTCTTCTCGTGTTCTGCTGCTCTGATGAATTTACACACAAAACAAATGAGAAGAAAACACTGATGTTGTTTAAAGGAAGCTTCTGGGGTTCAATACAACCTCACGATCAAGATCACTCGTCAGAAATTTTGTGGAATAATGGCGGATTCCGGG
>CM076065.1:1500000-1507500 GCA_038088235.1 Zacco platypus
CAGCACAGAGTCATGGGAGGGAAGGGTGAAAATAGCCCAGCGGAATCATGGGAGCTGTATTTCTCTCTGTGTAACTGGGTTAACAACACACGCATCTGATGCTACGATACTGTACGGACAGCAGCGATTCTTCACCACACAGCATGATTTATCTGGACTGAAACACAAATCTTGCAAACTAATCTGTTATCTGTGCATTTACATATCCTTGGCCTTCATCGTGACCCACATATTCATGTAAAGAAGCATATTCTCATGTGGGAATCACTTAAACAGGATGGTTTAAAGTCTTTTATACACTCTGGCTGTGCTGAAAGGTCCAGAGGTGTTTGTGTGAATGAAGAGCGTAATGCTGCACATCCATCCTCAGTCCTATCTAAGCAGAAACAGATGAAGGTCTATAATCTGTGATGTGATGATTAAAACAATCCCACAGATGCATATTGAAGGAGTCTTGTCATGCAATCGTGAAAACTGCAATCAACTAAACAAAACATCTTAGCAACATCCTAGCAACCACCCAGAACACCATCTTAGCAGCCTCCTATCATCCAGATAGAATGCCTTAGCAACCACCCAGAACATCATAGCAACCTCTGATCAACCACCTAGAACATCTTGGCAACCTCCTAGCAACCACCTACAACATGTTAGAAATCTCATAGCAACCACCCAGAATATCATCTTAGCAACCTCTGATCAACCACTTAGAATGCCTTAGCAACCACCCAGAACATCATAGCCTCCTCCGATCAACCACTCAGCACACCTTAGTAACCTCCTAGCAACCACCTAGAACATTTTAGCAAACCTCTAACAACATCTTAGAAACCTTCTAGCAACCACCTAGAACATTATCTAAGCAACCCCCTATCATTCACTTAGAACGCCTTAGCAACCTCCTAGCAACCACGCAGAACATCATAGCAACCTCCTAGCAACGGCCCAGAACACCTTGGCAATGTCCTATTAACCACTCAGAACACCTTAGCAACCACCAAGAAAATCATCTTAGCAACCTCCTATCATCCACTTAGAACTCCTTAGCAACTTCCTGGTAACTACCCAGAACATCATCTTAGCAACCTCCTAGCAACCACCAAGAAAATCATCTTAGCAACCTCCTATCATCCACTTAGAACTCCTTAGCAACTTCCTGGTAACTACCCAGAACATCATCTTAGCAACCTCCCAGAATATCTTAGCAACCTCCTAGCAACCACCTAGAACATTATCTAAGCAACCCCCTATCATTCAATTAGAACTCCTTAGCAACCTCCTAGCAACCACCCTGAACATCATCTTAGCAACCTCCTAGCAACCACCCTGAACATCATCTTAGCAACCTCCCAGAATATCTTAGTAAACTTCTAGCAACCACCCAAAACATCTTAAAACCAGAATATCTTGGCAACCTCCAACCAAACCACCTAGCAACCATCAAGGACACCTTAGCAACCTCCCAGCAAACAGAGGTGTAATTAAACATGTAACTAATATGAATAGATTTTGACTTTAAAAACAAAAAACTCATCTCAGACACACAAAGATGCTACACGACGTCTTTGATGCTGATTTAATTTTATAGTAACATAATTCTGTAAAGTCGTACTGAAAATGCAGCTCAATTGACTCAATGAAGCTTTTAAATGTTCCTCGTAACAGAACAAAATGCCCTTTAATATAAAAATGTAAATGTTTTATTTGCATGTAAGCATTTTAGCAGATGCTTTTATTATTTAAAAACTACATCATAAATGCATCAGACCTGTTGATTTCTAACACTGCTCTGGGGGTCAGAGGTCAGATACACTCACCTACCTCACCTCTGACCTTTAATGAGCGTTTCACAGAGGTCACATGACCACAGGAACCAGCCTGTCGTTATTCAGGTGAGCAGATAAACGCGTGTCAGCAGTTGATCGGCAGGAAAGAAGCGACTGTGGAAAACCAGAGCAACTCATGGCAATACTGATTATGTAATGTGAGTGTGTGTGTGTGTGTGTGTGTGTGTGAGTGTGTGTGTGTGTGTGTGTGTGTGTGTGTGAGTGAGTGAGTGTGTGTGTGTTACGAATTGATGCACAACAACACACTAAATCACGCATGGAAGTGCTTACTTCAGTACAGGGTTAATGATCATTTCTGCTGATGCACCAGCAGTAAAACGGCACGTTTTCCCCAGACTGACACAAAAAGTGTCGATCGACAACAGCCTCAGACATCTCCTGTGTTTTACTGCGCCGCAATCTGAACGTCAAACACAATTACATGCGACTTCTGTCAGGAAGTTCAGCGCAGCTGCGGCGAGATGAGATCGAGTTATTTATGTGGAGTCCTCCATCAGACCGGACGAGACCAGAGACCCTGAGCGCTGAAGCCATTGATTTCAAGATCAAATCAAATCACTCATGCAAAACCAACACCGACACCACAACAACAACACAACAACAACAACACAACAATGTTCTCAGAGAAACCAGCGCCAGCTGTGTGTGGCTCCATGATGACCTCATCGTCCTGTAGAGCTCTTACAAAGAACAACTACTGACGAAATTACACTTCTATAGCGCTTTATATAACGGAGATGGTTTCGGAGCAGTGTTCATTAATTATGAAACCAATTCAAGTGCAGAAGACAATCGGGGTTATTATAGTTAACAAAACTAAACGTATAGAAAATTAAAAATTAAAAAAAAAAAAAAAACATTTTATTTCAGCTAGTTTTATTTAGTTTAAGTAGACGCCAAAAACCAAAATAAAAAATCCAAAATAACTAAAATATTAAAATTAATTAAAAGGAAGAAACATAAAATAACTAGTAAAAATGACAAAAACAATAAAATTACTTAAAATGAAAATACAAACTGAAAACTAATATATATATATATATATATATATATATATGTGTGTATGTGATACTTATGTATATGTATATATATATATGCATGCACATATTTATGAGTTGACATGACATTTGACACGTGTGTATATTAATTTCTCATTAATGCAATTATCTAATCAACCAATCACATGGCAGTTGCTTCAATGCATTTAGGGGTGTGGTCCTGGTCAAGACAATCTCCTGAACTCCAAACTGAATGTCAGAATGGGAAAGAAAGGTGATTTAAGCAGTTTTGAGCGTGGCATGGTTGTTGGTGCCGGACGGGCCGGTCTGAGTATTTCACAATCTGCTCAGTTACTGGGATTTTCACGCACAACCATTTCTAGGGTTTACAAAGAATGGTGTGAAAAGGGAAAAACATCCAGTGTGCGTCAGTCCTGAGGGAGAAAATGCCTTGTTGATGCTAGAGGTCAGAGGAGAATGGGCCGACTGATTCAAGCTGATAGAAGAGCAACTTTGACTGAAATAACCACTCGTTACAACCGAGGTCTGCAGCAACGCATTTGTGAAGCCACAACACGCACAACCTACAACAGCAGAAGACCCCACCGGGTACCACTCATCTCCACTACAAATAGGAAAAGAGGCTACAATTTGCACGAGCTCACCAAAATTGGACAGTTGAAGACTGGAAAAATGTTGCCTGGTCTGATGAGTCTCGATTTCTGTTGAGACATTCAGATGGTAGAGTCAGAATTTGGTGTAAACAGAATGAGAACATGGATCCATCATGCCTTGTTACCACTGTGCAGGCTGGTGGTGGTGGTGTAATGGTGTGGGGGTGTTTTCTTGGCAGACTTTAGGCCCCTTAGTGCCAATTGGGCATCGTTTAAATGCCACGGCCTACCTGAGCATTGATTCTGACCATGTCCATCCCTTCATGACCACCATGTGCCCATCCTCTGATGGCTACTTCCAGCAGGATAATGCACCATGTCATAAAAGCTCGAATCATTTCAAATTGGTCACCAGATTGGTCATCAGTCACCAGATCTCAACCCAATAGAGCATCTTTGGGATGTGGTGGAACGGGAGCTTCGACCGTGGATGTGCATCCCACAAATCTCCATCAACTGCAAGATGCTCTCCTATCAATATGGGCCAACATTTCTAAAGAATGCTTTCAGCACCTTGTTGAATCAATGCCACGTAGAATTAAGGCAGTTCTGAAGGAGTAAGAGGGTCAAACACAGTATTAGTGTGGAGTTCCTAAAAATCCTTTAGGTGAGTGTATATATTTATGTATATATATATATATATATACACAGATATACATATTCAGTACATATACATTCAGTATATATATATATATATATATATATATACATGCACATATATGAGTCGACACATGACATTTGACATATGTATGTGTACACTATATATATACACACACACACACGTATACATAAACAGTACATATATATGTATGTAAACGTGTATATATATATATATATATATATATATATATATATATATATATATACACACACACACACGAACACATATAGTATTTATATATCTATATCTAATATCTCAATGATACTAAAATTCAGCCACTTTTTGGCAGCGGTTATTGGTCAAACTCAATAATCTGAAAATCATCACTAATATTGACAAATGAAAGATTTTATTAATTATCAAGACTGCTCTAGGTCTGAAGATCACGATGACAGAGCCCTGATGATATGAAAGCACAACAACAGCAAATGAGAAATAAAACACTTTATGTAAATGTAACACTGAACAGTCACGTGTTTTGAGGCCTGGAGTGTGATGAGCAGCAGGAATGATTCAGTAACAATAAAAAACAAAGAAATCGGAGCAACTGAACACACAGCTGGAACGCGTCACTGCTCCGGTTTCTTCTCACGCTCCTCCTTCTTCTCCACTAGTTCTCGTTTCTTCTCCTGGTAAAGGTCGGTCAGATAGTCGTCGGGTGTGATTCCCGCGTCCCTCAGCTCCGTCATGACCTTCTCCAGCCGCGCGAGAGTTCTGGCGCTCCTGACCTTACGGCCGCTGATGTACAGCGTGAACTGTGTGAAGTCCATCAGCTGACACGAGTCCACCTCACACAGGTTCTTCGGCCGCTCCGCTCGATCCACGTCAGGGAAGAACGTCAGGCCGGACATGCGCTCTAAATCCGACAGGCTCACCTGGAAGTCCGTCAGCGGACGCTCGAAGCCGATCGGAGCGTTCGGGACCACAAACGCCCCGAGAGCCAGAGAGTCTGAGGACGAGTCTTTCTGCGCGAGGATGACCTTGTAGAGGTGAGTGGGAACGGCAACGTCGTCTTCTCCAATCAGCTGTCAGAGGAAAACATGGATTAATAATAGATGTTGAGAGTTTGATGCAATTTACAAGTGTGAAAAAGTGTGTTTTTAAGTCTCTTCTGCTCGCTAATGCTGCATTTATTTGATCAAAAATACAGTAAAAATATTTACAATTAAAATATCTGGTTTCCAAGTGAATAAATAGTGAAATATAATTTATATCCAGTGATCAAAGCTGAATTTCAGCATCATTACTCCAGTCTTCAGAGTCACATGACCCTTCAGAAATCATTCTGATATGATGATTTGATGCTCAAGAAACATTTATGATTATTATCAATTATTTGTGTGGAAAATCATGAATTTTTTAATTTATTTTTCAGGATTCTTTGATAAAAAGAAAGTATGTCAAAATGTCACTTTAATGAATCATTGCTCGATAAAAGTATTAATTACTCTAAAAAAAAACAACTTTTGAATGGTAGTGTATTTAAAAATAAAACATATATTACTAAAAAGAATTAAATAAATTTAATTAAAGAGTTCATTCATACAAGTTTTGTCAACATTTACTCGACTTTATGCTGCTCTTTCCTAAACATTATTATCTCATGACGATCTTTTCCATACATTAAAACGGAATGAAGCTTCAAACAGGATAAAAAAGATGTGTCATATTACTAAAAAACACTATATATGACTTAAAGAGCCATATTATGTTATTTTTGGACTCTACTAGAACTTGAATGTTGATTTTTTTGCAGCCCCTCTCTTCCCAGTCTGTCAGTAACGCTCTGTTTACTTCCTGTCTCTATGAAGCCCCTCCCTCTGAAAAGCACACTGTGCTCTGATTGGATATTGAGAAATGTCCCGCCCCTTACCATAACCGCCAGTTCCAACACACCACTAACTAACTCAACCAGGCCCCGCCCCTTCATGAATTATAAATGAGGAATATTGTGAAGATGGAGGGAGAAACAGCCGCTGATGTAGAGAAGAACTCCCGCTGGAGAGACTCTGTCATGCTCAAACAGCAACATAATGACGGAATGGACATGATATGTATTTTTTTGGGATATCTCCATCTTCCTCCAACAGCTGATGGAGAGGCGGGACTATGAACGCAAGCAGCTGAAGTTTAATGAGACGGATTATCATCATCTCAGAACAGCAGAAACTGTGATGTGGTGAAACTCCAGATCAGAATGACAGACCGGACCCGTCACCGTCAGACCGAGTTCCTCTCGGCACATTCACCGTTACCCAAATTCCCATCAGACGGCTCACTGCACAAGCACATAATTCCCTGAAAACGGGCGCGGAGCGGCACACATGGCCCGGTCCCCGGAGACTCTCCGTGTGTGTGTGGATGGAGGTGACGTGGCTTCTGTCTCGGCTCATTTGCGAGAGTTCAGAGCCTCGGGGCACCTGTCTGTGTCCATTCAGACCAGATCTGTCCCTCTGAAGCCAGCTGGAGCTCCCGGACGCTCCCGGACGCTCCCAGCTCTTCTGTTATGCGAAACATCATTTTAGTTATTATTATTATTATTATTATTATTATATAAAAGCATAATCGTACACGTCGTTTTTTTAACGTCTGGGGATAGTTTACTGATGTGAACCGAGTCAGCTGACGACTGACGTCTGAGAGTTCATGAAGTGCGCCAGCGCCACCTGCTGGACAGTCGGGATCATTACGGCTTCATTTTTTATGAACTTTCCAAAAGCCTTCACAGAAAAACCAAGAGAGGAAAACAAACGTCTTTCTGATGGCCATGATACAGAATCCACCAGGAATATGCTTTATTACACAGAAAAAATATAGGATTTTAAAGATATTCTTGGTATATGCTGTAACAAAATAAAATGATATATAGTATGTTTCATTGTTATAGGAATTTATTAATGTGTTTTAATACATTTATATGACAATGATCCATATTACATAAATTTTAAGTTATATATATATATATGAAATAATATGTAATATATGTGTGTGTATATATATATATATATATACACAAACATATATAGGTAATTTATTAATTTATATATGTATATGAATATATATTATATATATATAAATTATATATAACTATTATTATTATTATTATTTCATGATGTGTGTAGCATTTTCTTAATGAAATTGTTTGTTGTTTGCCTTTATTTTTCTCACGTTATTTCTTTATTTTATTTTTTTTTTTTTGCCTTGTTTTATTTCTAACAGGAAAATGTTTTAATACAAAGAAAATCAGACAAAAATTTTTTTTTAAGGCATTCTTGATATATTCTATAATATTTTATTTATTTAGCCTCGTCTTTGTGTTA
>CM076065.1:1515000-1602500 GCA_038088235.1 Zacco platypus
AAACATTAAATAAAATAAAACAGCTGATTTATTAATAATGAAATGAAATATTTGATTCCAGAAAAAACTAAATAAAATAAAAAAAGTAAAACAAAACAATAACAGCGCACGTTATGAATAATAATAAAATATTTTATTCCAGAAAAAACTAAATAAAATAAAAAAAGTAAAATAAAATAAAACAAAACAATAACAGCGCATGTTATAAATAATAATAAAATATTTTATTCCAGAAAAAACTAAATAAAATAAAAAAAGTAAAACAAAACAATAACAGCGCATGTTATAAATAATAATAAAATATTTTATTCCAGAAAAAACTAAATAAAATAAAAAAAGTAAAATAAAATAAAACAAAACAATAACAGCGCATGTTATAAATAATAATAAAATATTTTATTCTAGAAAAAAAACCCAAAATAAAAATAAAAATTAAAACAAAATAAAAAAAGTAAAATAAAAAGCTGATTTGAGCAGGTTATAATTCTTTAACTAACCTTAAAATGTTCACAGTTTCGCAGATTACGCTTGTTTTAGAATATTTTACTCATCCATAAATCAGTCCGAGTCAAATATAATCCATGAGTTGCAGAGCGTCAGAAACACGGAGGAAAGAGTTTGTCAGGGTTTCATCACCAGTACAAAAGAGGTTTGTGATTTGTGTTTCGTTCGTGTCACGACTATCCAGCTAGCAACACTGTTTCACAAGAGTTCTGAGGTATCGCTTCCTGAAAACCTGGACCGAAGACTAGCATCCAGAGTTACAGCTGGTCACTTTTAGAGTTTCATATTTGATATATCTATATAGAGTTTTTTCCATATATATTTCATATAGCTTTTTCTGCAAGGTAGAACAGGAAGTGAGAGATGGAAGAGAGAGAGAGACAGACAGGATGAGAGACGCACGGCAGCGGTCGCTTCAGGGATCGTCGGAAAACACAGGCACATGACGATCGCTCCGGAAACCATCCAAACATACGGTCAGTTTAAGAGGGAATCTCACAAAACCTACAAAAAAAATCCAGATCATTCATATATATATATATATATATATAAGGCTGTCAACGCAAATTTTATCCCAAATGGTGCAAATGTGATTTTGATTTCATAACCGTTCAATAAATAAGTTAATATTTTCAGTTTTGTCTTTTCCAATGAAAATATTACCTATAAAGCCTATAAAGGTGTTTCGTTTCTGAATGAATCCATGTTTTGAGCGAATCAACTGGGTGAAACAATGATTCAACGACTCATTCATGAATGAATCAACTGGGTGAAACAATGATTCAACGACTCATTCATGAATGAATCAACTGGGTGAAACAATGATTCAACGACTCATTCATGAATGAATCAACTGGGTGAAACAATGATTCAATGACTCATTCATGAATGAATCAACTGGGTGAAACAATGATTCAACGACTCATTCATGAATGAGTCAGCAGTTGGAACAAATCGAATGAATAAATGAATGATTCAATGACTCACTTTAAATTAGAAATAAAACTGCCAGTAGGTGGCGGTAAATGAGTATCACGACGCTAAAAAAATAATTTCATATTTTGGGGATAGTTTACCCTAAAATTAATATTCTGTTCTATTTACATTTACTCGTGTCGTTTCAAACCTGGACGACTTTCTTTCTTTCTTTCTTTGTTTCGCGGAACGTAAAAGATGATATTTTGAATAAGAACGTCGAAAACCAAACCGATTTGCTCTGTAAATATATATCTGAATATCAATTCAGATGCATTTCTGAAAAGAAGCCATAAAATGTATTTGTTGAATCAAATATTTATCTCTAAAATCGATTTGATGCTTTTCACATTTAACACAATAATGACTTTAATCATCATTTGGGAGCAATTTCTCAATCCGATGGGACATCATGTGCTTGACAGCCATAATATATATATATAAGGCTGTCAACGCAAATTTTATCCCAAATGGTGCAAATGTGATTTTGATTTCATAACTGTTCAATAAATAAGTTAATATTTTTCGTTTTGTCAACTTTTCCAATGAAAATATTACCTATAAAGGTGTTTCGTTTTTGAATGAATCCACGTTTTGAGCGAATCAACTGGGTGAAACAATGATTCAATGACTCATTCATGAATGAATCAACTGGATGAAACAATGATTCAACGACTCATTCATGAAACAATGATTCAACGACTCATTCATGAATGAGTCAGCAGTTGGAACAAATCGAATGAATAAATGAATGATTCAATGACTCACTTTAAATTAGAAATAAAACTGCCAGTAGGTGGCGGTAAATGAGTATCACGTCGATAAAAAAATAATTTCATATTTTGGGGATAGTTTACCCAAAAATGAATATTCTGTTCTATTTACATTTACTCGTGTCGTTTCAAACCTGGACGACTTTCTTTCTTTCTTTCTTTCTTTCGCGGAACGTAAAAGATGATATTTTGAATAAGAACGTCGAAAACCAAACCGATTTGGTCTGTAAATATATCTAAATATCAATTCAGATGCATTTCTGAAAAGAAGCCTTAAAATGTATTTGTTGAATCAAATATTTATCTAAAATCGATTTGATGCTTTTCACATTTAACACAATAATGACTTTAATCATCATTTGGGAGCAATTTCTCAATCCGATGGGACATCATGTGCTTGACAGCCATAATATATATATATATAAGGCTGTCAACGCAAATTTTATCCCAAATGGTGCAAATGTGATTTTGATTTCATAACTGTTCAATAAATAAGTTAATATTTTCAGTTTTGTCAACTTTTCCAATGAAAATATTACCTATAAAGGTGTTTCGTTTCTGAATGAATCCACGTTTTGAGCGAATCAATTGGGTAAAACAATGATTCAACGACTCATTCATGAATGAATCAACTGGATGAAACAATGATTCAACGACTCATTCATGAAACAATGATTCAACGACTCATTCATGAATGAGTCAGCAGTTTGAACAAATCGAATGAATAAATGAATGATTCAATGACTCACTTTAAATTAGAAATAAAACTGGCGGTAAATGTCTAAATGAGCATCACGTCGTTAAAAAAATAATTTCATATTTTGGGGATAGTTTACCCTAAAATTAATATTCTGTTCTATTTACATTTACTCGTGTCGTTTCAAACCTGTACGACTTTCTTTCTTTCTTTCTTTGTTTCGCGGAACGTAAAAGATGATATTTTGAATAAGAACGTCGAAAACCAAACCGATTTGCTCTGTAAATATATGCATTTCTGAAAAGAAGCCTTAAAATGTATTTGTTGAATCAAATACTTATCTCTAAAATCTATTTGATGCTTTTCGTTTTTAACACAATAATGACTTTAATCATCATTTGGGAGCAATTTCTTAATCAGATGTGCTTGACAGCCATAATATATATATATATATAAAATTATAATGTAATTTCATACTTTTCCCCTCTTGGTTCTGGTGTGAAATGTGAAAGTTTTGTGAGATACAGAAGTTTTTCCACGCTGAAGATCAGCTGTCATTGGCACGGCAGCGGAGGAGACGACACACTGGACAAACACTGGACTGTCTTTAGTGCATAATGAAGCGTGTGCGTGTATTGCATAAATCACAATCTCTAACGGTCCGATTACTCCAACAACTCGTCAAAAGCAGGCGGTTTAAAATCACCCACAATATGATGCATAAAACAAAGCGCAACGCTTCCGTCCGATCGGAGATGCCTCGAATACAGTCCGGCAACAGAATACGAACATTCACAGATAATAAAACCTGGCTCTTCTAAGCTATAAAAACACAATCAACAAATGTTAAAATCAATCAAAGCCTTTGGTTATCCTCACGCAGAAGGAATTTGGCTACATATCGTCACGTTACTTCGAACAAAACGAGGTCAGTCCATTGAAACGCCACGAAGGCCTACGATGTGATCGAACAGCATGGTTTTGGTAGTTCGCCTGATGTGGATATCAATGCCCAAAGTTCAGTCTGCACAGACTATTGCTGGAGATATTGCTTGCTACATCGTCTGAGCCAGTTGGAAACTCCTCGTTCGTGCAACCATCCGAACTTTCCCGGTTAACCTGAAGAAGATGCAGTTTCCTGAAAGTATTGATGTCTGAGATGGAAAGCGGACGCACGTCAACTGAAGCGTAGCCGTGATTGGCCAAGCGATCCACTGGGAAACGCGCTACTTTGGCACTTTCGGATTTGTAATGTGCCAGAATTGGCAAGAGCTTGGAAAAAAAAAAATATGGGCAAATACAGAGAACAACAAAACACGCCTGGCTGTGAGAGCAAAGACTGTGGAAGCTTGTTTCTCATACTAAATAATAATAATAAAAAAGCAAGGTAATTGTGACGTTTATCTCACAATTGCAAGTTTATTTCTTGACTTTATAACATGCAGTTACGAGATAAACTCGCAATTCTGAGAGTTTCTTTTTTCCTCACAATTGGACATTAGAACACACAATTGCCAGTTTATATTTTTAGTTTATATTTCAGAAGTCCGAATTGGGAGAAAAACTCGTAATCGTTATAAAAGTCGTTATCACGAAAAAAAGGTCAGAATTGTGAGAAAAAATCGTAATTGGGAGAAAAAAAGTCAGAATTGGGAGAAAAACTTGTAATTGTTATAAAAAAGTCAGAATTTGGAGAAAACGTCTTAATCGTTCTAAAATAGTCGTTATTGCGAAAAAAAAAGTCAGAATTGTGAGAAAAAAATCATAATCGTGAGAAAAAGTCATTATTGCGAGAAAAAACTCAGAATTAGGAGAAAAACTCATAATCGTTATTAAAAAGTCAGAATTTGGAGAAAAACTCGTAATCGCGAGAAAAAAGTCGCTATTGCGAGAAAAAAAAAATCAGAATTGGGAGAAAAACTCGTAATCGTGAAAAAAAAAAGTCCGAATTGGGAGAAAAACTCTTAATCGTGAGAAAAAAGTCGCTATCACGAGAAAAACTCGTAATCGCGAAAAAAAGTCCGAATTGGGAGAAAAACTCTTAATCGTGAGAAAAAAGTCGCTATCATGAGAAAAAAGTCCGAATTGGGAGGAAACTCGTAATCGCGAGAAAAAAGTCGCTATTGCGAGAAAAAAAATCAGAATTGGGAGAAAAACTCGTAATCGCGAAAAAAAAAGTCAGAATTGGGAGGAAACATCTTAATCGTGAGAAAAAAGTCGCTATCACGAGAAAAACTTGTAATCGTGAAAAAAAAAGTCAGAATTGGGAGGAAACATCTTAATTGTGAGAAAAAAGTCGTTATCACGAGAAAAACTCGTAATCGTGAAAAAAAAAGTCAGAATTGGGAGGAAACATCTTAATCGTGAGAAAAAAGTCGCTATCACGAGAAAAACTTGTAATCGTGAAAAAAAAAGTCAGAATTGGGAGGAAACATCTTAATTGTGAGAAAAAAGTCGTTATCACGAGAAAAACTCGTAATCGTGAAAAAAAAAGTCAGAATTGGGAGGAAACATCTTAATTGTGAGAAAAAAGTCGTTATTGCGAGAAAAACTCGTAATCGTGAAAAAAAAAAGTCCGAATTGGGAGAAAAGAGTCACAGTTACCTTATTTTTTTTTTTTATTCAGTTGGCGGAAACAAACTTCCATAAAAAAACGGATCTCCAGTTAAACATTATATATGCGGCACCACAACAGACAACTTAAAGCTGGATTTGAGAGGAAGTGGAAGAAACCGCTGCAGTGCATCATGGATGTTCAGAGAGCAGAGAGCGAAATGGCACAGACGGTAGGGACACCAAACCTTTATTTGGCCCTGAAATAAAAGCTCCATCTTTGTGAATTCGCCGCACAAATTTGGCCGAGATCATTTGGTAAGCAGAGGGTTCACAGTCAATTCGTGAGTTTTCTTCAATTTCGTCCCTCGAGGGGTGCGTAAAAAATTGTGCAAGTAAAAACGGGGCACGTTTTTTTTTGGGAGAAGCGCCAAAACTTGAAGGTTCAATGTCCCGTGAAGAAAGAGAAAGGAAGAATAATGCCCTGTTTTCACTGATCGGCACGATTCTACGACTGTATACAGCTATTTACATCATGGTTTCTCTCGTTTATACAACAGAACTTGGTAGCACTTCTTTAAAGATTTGACTTTTTTTGTGTATTTTTTTCTGTTTTTACTTCTCCAAAACGTCTTCCCTAATCATAAAAGCCAACTTACATCAAAATATACTTACTACAAGTCAACACAACTAACAAAATATATAACAGAAGTCAAACACGTAGAAAATCTGAGGTATTTCTGGTCTGAGGTGGTCTGTGTTTCATGAACAATATCTTTAATGCTTTTTTTTTTTTTTTTTTGTCCTTTCATAACGAATTTTATTGTTTTGAGTTGCGCTCTTTCGTCTCGGAAGCCTTTTGAATGTCTGGTGACGTGCGGTTGCATCTGAGGATGAACTTTACTGAGAAGATACGGAATAGATCACAACATTTCATCCGAGCAGCAGCAGCAGCACTGTGGAAATTCACTCTTGAATTATGGCATATGGAAATGTGGATCACCGTCTACCACTTTTAAGACAAAATAAATATTCTCGTGGGTTTTTTTTTTTTCTCTTTTTTCGTTGCGAATTAGTCAAACGCCACCTGATCAGAGTGAAGTTTGACGCTCTCTCGAATTTGCAGCCCCAAACTGAAGTCTGAATATCGCCGGAGGTCAGATCTCAGATTTGGTCCCTGTTAGAAAGAGGTAATGCATGAAGGGACCGAAGCAAAGCACACAAAACCAAACACTTCCTGGGTGAATCGCACAAAACCGGGTCACGTTTCACCTCGAAGTCAAAGAAAAATATAGAAAATGTTCTTATTATTTCTTTTTGCGTTATTTAATAATGTTTTCACAACTATAAAGCACATTTTCTGACAAATTATCTAAAAAAATACTTTTAAATAGTATTTTTTTGGACGAAAACAACAAAAACAACCAATAATAATAATAAGAAGAAATATACTTGGAATCAACAATGAAAATAACCAAAAAAAAATCTGGATGTTTTTATATGTCATAATGATTTTTACTGATTTTTAGTGTAAATTATTATATTAGAGTAATAAAAATTTTATTAGAATCAACACTGAAAACAATGAGAATTATTAAAAATAAATCTGGTGTAAAACATGTTTTTATGCATCAATTCATGTTTGTTTTTATTAAAACGAGTGTACATTATTACATTACAGTAATACGACACTGAGAACAATGAAAATTACCACAAAAAAAAATCCAAAAAAATCTGGATGTTTTTATATGTCATTTATATAATGATTTTTACTGATTTTTAGTGTAAATTATTATATTTCAGTAATAAGAATTTAATTAGAATCAACACTGAGAATTATTAAAAATAAATCTTGACGAATATGGTCAAGATAATTTGGTGTTAAACATGTTTTTATGCATCAATTCATGTTTGTTTTTATTAAAACGAGTGTACATTATTACATTACAGTAATACGACACTGAGAACAATGAAAATTACCAAAAAAATTAAATAATAAAGTCTGGATGAATTATGGTCAATTTGTAGTAAAACAGTCATTTTAGGACTGCCTGTATTGATTTTATTAATTAAAACAAGCACAAATTATTATGTTACAGTAATAAGAATATACTTATTATAACAGAGAATTACCAAAAAACTGATAAATAATATCTGGATGCTTTATTTTCATGAGAATTTGGGGATTTTATACATCAAGTATAATCATTGTGTTACAGCTGAGATAAAAGTCAATAATCTGAAGGGAAAATGTGCTTAATTTCATAAATATTAAAAAAAAGAAATACGTAATGCTCCTAAAAAGCATTTTAATTCATGAAAAATATTATTTCTTATTTTTCTCTTTGGGTTTTGAGGTAAAACGCGACCCAGGATTTCTATGACGTGCGAATCCTTCACTCCAGACATCCGTTATTACAAGAGAAACTAGACAGGAAACAAACTTTTTATGGTCTTTTTTTCTCTTTTTCAACAAACTCTCAGCACCACACACACACACACACACACACACACACACACACACACACGGTCTTGCATGTTTCGTGTAGGTAATTAGTGTTAATTCATCAGGGCACCGTTATAATCCTCCCTGTCCTATAATGATGTGGGAAAGGCAGTCGTGGACCCCTTGACACTGGATACCTGAGAAAGATTTCCGTACCAAACTAAACGCTCCGATATTTCCACATGCAAGCCGCCGGCGTCCCGCGGCGAGAGATTTCAGACATATCCACTCAATAAAATCCCCAACCAACCTTCTCACAGTCACCAACTTCAACAGCACAAAAAAAAAAATCCAAACAAAAGAAAGAAAGAAAGAAAGAAAGAAAGAAATTAGTCCAGTTGCGTTTTTTCCGTGTTCTTCGACACCCGTTAGTTCCGTAAAAGACACGTTTTCCGTAAATTTCGAATAGCACACTTTCGGAGAGAAATAAAAAAAGTGAGACTCCGCGAGGAGGTTGAGTTGCGCGTGTAACAGTCATGTGATCCTCGCGGGTTTTGCAGCACTGTTGAAGATGAAACCGTCATGGGTTGGTTGCGTGTCACAGGCGATCCTGTCCGGCGGACGGAACAGAACGGAAACGGAGCGGGAAAAACCAAGGGAAACGGTGAAATGTTGAGGTACCTGCATCGGTCAGCATTCATTTGTCGGCACCTGAATGCGCGTTGAGATGTCCTCTCGATTTTTAAAAATCTTTCGCGTTTGCTCTAATGATAAAAATACAGTAGAGAAGTGTGCTGGTAGTTACTGATCCGATCAGAAAAATAATAATAATAATAATAATAATAATAATAATAAAGTTAAAAAAAAGGTTAGGATAAAATAGCAGCTGCTTTAATGTCGTTTGAGATTCACTGAGTTTGGAAAGACGAGGGTTGTTTTGTTTGCTTGCTTCAGGTTCAGATGCTGGACTCTTTGGCCGGCAGGTCCACGTTGGTGACCGAGGTCAGCACGGACACCAGGCAGTCTGAGGTAGAGGCGCTGGTCAGGCGGCGGATCTGAGAGATCCGCTCCTCCACGCAGCCGGCCGACAGCCGCGCCTCGGCGTCGTGATCCCAGCACTCCTCGATCGTCTCGCACATCTGCGCCAGACCCTGACACACACACACACACACACACACACACACACCGGGAAAATGATGCAATGATGTGCGTTTACTCTGGAATTTAAAGTGAAGTTTATCTTTTTAGTTCCTTTCACTGTGTTAATATTCGTTTAATTTCGAAAGAATAAAGTATAGTATGATAATTAGGCATTTATATAAATATATAAACACATTCATACACATGTGCGCTTGCACACACACACACACACACACACACACACACACAGACCCACACGCATACAAACATACACACACAAACAAACAAACACACACAGTCACAAACACACTCACACACAAACAAACACACTCAAACAAACAAACACTCAAACACAAACACACAAACACTCACAAACAAATACTCGTACACAAACACACAATCAAACACACTCAAACACACAAACAATCAAATACTCACAAACACTCAAACAAACACTCATACACAAACACACAAACAAACACTCATACAAACACTCATACACAAACACACAAACAAACACTCATACAAACACACTCAAACAAACAAACACTCATACACAAACACACTCAAACAAACAAACACTCATACACAAACACACAAACAAACACACTCAAACAAACAAACACTCATACACAAACACACAAACAAACACAATCAAACAAACAAACACTCATACAAACACACTCAAACAAACAAACACTCATAAACAAACACACACACACACTCACAAACAAATAAACACTCATACACAAACACACAAACAAACACTCATACAAACACACTCAAACAAACAAACACTCATACACAAACACACTCAAACAAACAAACACTCATACACAAACACACAAACAAACACACTCAAACAAACAAACACTCATACACAAACACACAAACAAACACAATCAAACAAACAAACACTCATACAAACACACTCAAACAAACAAACACTCATAAACAAACACACACACACACTCACAAACAAATAAACACTCATACACAAACACACAAACAAACACTCATACACAAACACTCACAAACACACTCAAACAAACACACAAACACAATCAAACACAAACAAACACACACACACACACACACAAACAAACAAATAAACACTTATACACAAACACCCTCATACAAAGACACAAAGACACAAACACACAAAACAAACACTCATACACAAACAAACAAACACTCACAAACAAATACTCGTACACAAACACACAATCAAACACACTCAAACACACAAACAATCAAATACTCACAAAGACTCATACACAAACACACAAACAAACACACTCAAACAAACAAACACTCAAACAAACACTCATACACAAACACACAAACACACTTAAACAAACACTCATACACAAACACACAAACAAACACACTCAAACAAACAAACACTCAAACAAACACTCATACACAAACACACTTAAACAAACACTCATACACAAACACACAAACAAACTCAAACAAACACTCATACACAAACACACTCAAACAAACATACACAAACACACAAACACACTTAAACAAACACTCATACACAAACACACAAACAAACAAACTCAAACAAACAAACACTCATACACAAACACACTCAAACAAACAAATAAACACTCACAAACACACAAACAAAATAAATATAAATAAAGAACAGAATTTATTACAACAGAATAATATTGTTTTTACTGTATTTTCTTCAAATAAACGTCTTTCAAGAGATTTCTTTGAAAAATATTAACAATCTCTTCAGAAGTATGTTTAACTGGTGTTTCTGTTATAAGTGAGTGTTGTTGTTGTGCCGGGGATGTTTATGATCTTACTGTAATAATAATAACAGTGAGAGATGACAATCACAGGAAGGCAGAAGTGTGTCATGTGACGAGAGACGAACACAAACTCACTGAATGCTTCAGCCAGCAGTCCTTGAACACCGGCCGCATCTTCTTATGCACCACCACATCCTGAAGATCCTCCAGAGACGGGTGCTGGCCGATCTCCTCTTCAAACGGCAGCATGTACTCGTCCACAGGACCTGCGGGAACACACCGCAGACACAACATAAGCCACCGCAACAGCATTGTGCACGATGGTTTTAAAGTGGGCGGAGCTTAGAGGCTCAAAGATGGCTCTAATTGGTCAGAAACGATGGTTACACTATGAGAATTTCAGTAGCGTTTACTTGAGAAGCAAAATGACTTTAGATAAAAAAAATCTTAATATAGCATCTATGTCATTTTGCATTTCATTAAAAAAATAAATTAAATCATAAAATAAATAAATACATTAAAATGTGATAAATTAATTAAAAAATAAATTAAATAATTTAAATAAATAAATATTTATAATACATAATTCTAAACAAATATAAATAAATAAATTCATTAAAAAATAAATAGAATAATTATTTAATAAAATTATAATTGAAATGAATAAATATATAAATTGAAAATTATTTAAAAAATAAAATAATTGAAATAAACATAAAAATATAAATAAACAGAAATGGCTACCTTGCATTGATGTAGTATAAATAGGCAGTATTTTGAGTAAAAGCAAACAAAACTAATATAATGATTAAAGTATTTATTTATTTGTAAATTTATTCATAAAAAATAAAACCATTAAAAATACATACATAAAAAAAAAAAATCATTAAAATAATAAGACCTGCGGGAAAACACCACAGACATAATATAAGCCGCCGGAACGGCAATGTGGGCGGAGCTTAGAGGCTCAAAGATGGCTCTAATTGGTCAGAAACGATGGTTACACTATGAGAATTTCAGTAGCGTTTACTTGAGAAGCAAAATGACTTTAGATTAAAAAAAATCTTAATATAGCATCTATGTCATTTTCAATTTCATTAAAAAAAAAAAATAAAATCATAAAAAAAAAATACATAAAAATGTGATAAATTAATTAAAAAATAAATAAAATAATTTAAATAAATAAATATTTATAATACATAATTATAAACAAATATATATAAATAAATTCATTAAAAAATAAATAAAATAATAATTGAAATGAATAACTACATAAATTGAAAATTATTTAAAAAATAAAATAATTTAAATAAACATAATAATATAAACAAACAGAAACGACTAGCTTGCATTGATGTAGTGTAAATAGGCAGTATTTTGAGTAAAAGCAAACAAAACTAATATAATTATTAAAGTATTTATTTATTTATAAATATGTAAATTTATAAAAATACATACATAAAAAAAAATCATTAAAATAATAAGACCTGCGGGAAAACACCACAGACATAATATAAGCCGCCAGAACGGCAATGTGGGCGGAGCTTAGAGGCTCTTACACTTTCTGACCAATGAACTTCCGTGACAATATATATATATATATATATATATATATATATATATATATATATATATAATAGAGAAGCAAAATGACGTCAGATAAAAATCTTACTAAAGCATCTCGATTTAAGAATGTTTAGATGAACAGCGTCAGGATCTGTGGAAGTGTGAACGTTCTCACCATCAGCGGCTTTGCAGCGTGACGCCAGCTCCCAGAGCACCAGCCCCATGGCGTACATGTCTATCCTCAGAAACGCATCCCGCTGGAAGTTAATCGCGCCCTCCAGCACCTCCGGCGCCATGTACCGCCGCGTGCCAACCTGACAGATTCAAACAGGATGAACTTCACAGAAAAAGCCGTTTTAAAGGTCTCCTACAACCCGTTTACATCCATCCAAAGTCAAAAAACATTGTCCCATAATATCCACAGTCTCACCTGACCGTGTGTGTCTCCCGGTGGCTTCCCCGGCTCAAACCGAACCGCTAACCCAAAGTCACCGACCACAGCGGTGAGATCGGTCTTCAGCATCACATTTTTACTCTTGAAGTCTCTGTTGAAGGTTTTTGGATTACTGTGAGTTATTTCGGTGATTATTCATGTCTTCATCACAGGTGTGACGTTAAACTCACCTGTGCGCAATGGCAGGTTTAGGACCTTCTCCTTTAAACCGCGGCACGTCCTCGTGAAGGTACGCCAGACCGCAGGCCATCGTCTCGGCGATGTGACACAGATCGCTCCAGCTCACCGCGTTCCCCTTCAGATAGTCCGTCAGCGAACCCTGACGCCGGCAGAGAAACGAGAGCGAGTCAAAATACTGACGCTAGAGCTAATAATATTTGAGTATCATTCATACAGTATTGGCTCATGACCTTTGACCCCTCACCCTCTCGTGAAACTCCGAGATCAGCCAGAACTCCGTCTCCAGGTTGCTCCCGCGTTTCTCCGCAGCGATGTAGCGCAGGAGGTTATCGTGCTTCATGCCCGGCGTGGAGAAAATATCCCGCTCGTTCTGCCACGACAGCTTGTCCTGTGGAGAACACACATCACACAGACGCTGTTATAACGTTTGAAAAAGGTTCCTAATTTTGTTTTGGTATCTTCATGCATCCAAGGTCAACAACACTTTAATTTTCCAGCTAATATCCAGTGCAGGGTCAGCTCTGAAACGGTTCAGTCTCTCTAAGCCCCGCCTTTCTGGAAGTCTGCTCTGCTCTGATTGGTCGGATGGCCATATATAACTATTACGTAATGTTTTTTTTAATCGTAATGACACAGATTTGACAGTGACTGGCGTCAACACTGGTTTCGTGAAACTTTAGCTCGGGTTCAAAACTTAGTGAGAAAGCTTGGAAATATTTGGAAAATTAAACTTGGAAACTTGGAAAATTAAAATAAAAAAATAAATAAATATATACATTAAAAATTAGATATAAATAATTTACAATTAAAAAAAAATCATAAAATAAATAAATACATATTGTGATATAAATTAAAAAATAAAATAATTTACATAAATAATACTTATTTATACATAAATTAAAAATAGATATATAAATATAATATAAATAATAATATAAATAAATTCATTAAATAAATACATAAACGGCTAGCTTGCATTGATGTAGTATATATAGGTAGTATTTTAAGTAACAGCAAACAAAACTAATATTTATAAATAAATACTTTAATAACTATATATAAATTTATTCATAAAAAATAATAAAACCATCAAAAATGCATAAATACAATAATAAATAAACAAATAAAATAAAACAAATAAAAATAAATAAAAACAATAAAAATATATAAATAAAATCAATAAAATAATAATAAAAATAAATAAATAAAAATATTAATAAATAAATATAAATCGCAGTTAATGCACGTCACTGTTCAGACTAAATATTCAAGAAATAAATAAATGCATACATTTAAAAATAAATAAAACAAAATATTAATAAATAAATATAAATCGCAGTTAATGCACGTAACTGTTCAGACTAAATATTCAAAAAATAAATAAATGCATACATTTCCAAATAAATAAAGAAATAAATAAAAATATTAATAAATAAATATAAATCGCAGTTAATGCACGTCACTGTTCAGACACACATTCAAAAAAATAAATAAATGCATACATTTAAAAATAAATAAATAAATAAATAAAAATATTAATAAATAAATATAAATCGCAATTAATGCACGTCACTGTTCAGACACAAATTCAAAAAATAAATAAATGCATACATTTAAAAAATAAATAAATAAATATATATAAGACATACACAAAAATAAATAAATTCTATTACTGTTCAGAATTAACTTGAAGGTCTCTGTGACGGTTTCAAAGCCTGGAGAGCTAACTTGCATCTTTATAGGAAGAATTTCAAGCAAAAGCAAACACAATAAACGTGCACCTGAATGGGGAAAATCTTCACGGCTACATATTCGTTCATCATCTGCGCCTTCCACACGCAGCCGAAGCGTCCTCGGGCTTTAACCTCCAGCAGCTGCAGAGGCTTCAGTCCCACCAGCGGTGAAGGAGGAGACGGACCGGGGTCCTGCAGGACACACGTGATCAACATCTCATTCCTGAAGTAACACTAGAACTATTTATAATATAGAGAATGTGTGTTCCACTAGAACAAAGACTTTAAATAATGCTGTGGCAACCACTAGGTGGCGCCAGAGAACAGAAAAACAAAGGCTTGACACAGGAAATGAACTGTAGCTGTTGAAACACTGGGAACAAATGTGAGAGATCAGAGTGAAGCCGACGCTGAGACTCGTGTTACACGGACAGAAACAGATGAGCGGTGAGGAGAGAGCGAGCGGACCGACCTCATTGATGTCCACGTGTCCATAGGGCGGCTTGCGGTGCCGGTACATCCAGAAGGCCAGGAGCAGGGCCATGGAGAGCATGGTGATGGGCAGCAGAGAGTAAACCAGCACATTCAGCAGCGACGGCGTCGGCGGAGGCGGCTCGATGACTGACGAACCAGAGGAAGACACGGTCACAAACAAGAAACACTCTAAACACGGATGAGCGAAGAAATGAATGCATGAAAAATACGATTCGTATAAATGCATAAGAATAAACAAATTAATTAAAATAAATAATGCATTAAAAATGTAAATAAATGAATACAAAAATTACATATTAAAAAATAATTAAAATAAATGATCAAAAAATAATAATTAAATAATTCACTATTATTACGTGATGAGAAATACAATAAAATTATAAACTCATAAATTGAAAAACAATAATAAATAAAATACAATAAAATATAAATAAATGAATAAAACAAAAAAAAATGCACAATGAGTGAATGAGTGCTTAAAAACAGAAAATGCATTAAATTATAAATACATTCATAAATTAAAATATAATTAAAAAAATAAATAAAATTAAAATATAGTATAAAAATTCTAAAAAAACAAAAAATAACAAGAATAAATAAATGCATTTAAATATAATTAAATATTTTTTTTTACTAGTTAAAGGGTTAAACTTTATTTTAAAGTGTCTTTGTTATACATTGAAGTACTGAGTAATAATAACTATATAATATATAACCTATATTTGGTTTAGGGTTAGTTGCATGTAATTATGCATAATTTAAATGAACAACGACACTGTAAAATAAAGTGTTCCCAAAATAAGCTGTCTCACCTGGGCCGCTGACGTCGGGCAGGTGTGTGAACCTCTCGTTGCAGAAGTTTCCTTCACAGCAGCAGAAGAACACCTGAGGGTTTTCCTCCGTGGCCACACACTCCTGTCTGTGATAACGACACGCAAACGAGACGCTCGTTAGAGCCGGACATCAGCGAGGAGGACCGGACCTCGAGAGCGTCACAAACACACTTCTGACTCTATTATGAAGCGAGAGGCTGATGGGAAACGATTCTATTATTATTTATATAAATAAATAAAATAAATAGACATTGATATAATTCTACAGAAAATATTTGCTATAGTTCTCAACGTTTATCCATTAAATAAATAAATCTGTCTGTTATTGATCAAATTTGCTGTTTTATACATTAAAAAAGTAAAAGAATAAATAAATAAATAAATAAATAAGTTTTATAAATAAATTGTTTGTTTCTCAATAAATGTCTATTAAATAATAATGGGAATATTTCTACAAAAATAACGAAAGGAATGAATCAGTCTATTAATAACATTTACTGTTTCTCAATATTTATCCTTTAAATAATAATAGGAATATTTCCCAAATAAATAAACCAGTCTATTGATAAATATTTGCTGTTTATCAATATTTTACCTATTACATAAGTAGAATATTTCTCCAATAAATACTAATATTATATTAAATCATTTAATTTATTATAATATAATAAATTAAATGATTCAATGTAATTTTTAAATAAATTCAATGATGTAATAAATAAATAAATTAAATAATTTAATGTAATAAACAAATAATAATAATAATAATAAACATGGGTAATAATTTATTTAATTTTTAATTTATATATTTTTATAATGTTTACTTATTTTATATTAGATTTAATATTTTATTTTATATTTGTTATTTTTTATTTTATTTAAAAAATATTTTAAATAAAAAAATGTTTAAAGATATATATATATATATTTCTTTTTTTACTTTTTGAAACGTCTTAATGACGATGAAATGCCAAAAAAAAAAAAGAGTAAAACATCAATAATATATAGCAATATATCTAATATTTACTGAATAATTATGTATTTAATGGTCATAAAAATAATCTTCAAAGTATATTATTATTATTATATATATATATATAAATATCTTCTTTTAATATAAAATAGAATAAAATATTTTTTCTTCTTGTGACTTTGTGGTGAATGTGAAGGTGAATTACGGATATTTCTTCACCAATCGTTGGCACACAGCACAAAAAACATCATGTTTTCATTATCAAAGGTCAGAAAAGATGGAAAATGTGTCTGAAAAAATGTCCAACACAAAACCCTGAGTAAGTAACTTGTGGGGAAAGTAAATCAAGCGCTTCATAACTGGAGTGTGAGCCTTTGTTCCCATTGAGTTTCCCTCATTGTTGTGTTTGAGGGAGCAGCACATGGAGCTCCGCAGGGAACAAGAGAGAAAACACCAGAGCCGATTGTGCTGATGGAGCGTCTGCTGGGATTCACAGCGTCCGAGCGCAGGCCAGAGGGTCACGTGATCAACCGAGGAACACCGGGAACTGGCTACGGGAACATCTTTTCTGTTCCACTAAAGAAAGCAAGTCGAACACGTTTGGAAAGATGTAAGGGTGAGTAACTATTCTAGTCACTAATACATTATAAATAACAAATCATTAATTCAAAAAGCCCAAATGTGAGCAAACCTCAACATCCCATTCAGCCCAACTTCCTCTGAAATCCCCATTTAGCCGCTGAAATGTGGGGAATGTGAAGCGTTTACCTGGGGCTCTATTTTAAAAGCGACTCCCGGTGGATCAGATAACGCAGGATTGGTGCGGGAATCTTTTTTAAGCAGCGGATACAGAGACTGGCCCACTTTCTCAAACGCAATCGCTCTCAGATCGTTTCGCCAATAAAGTGATGTTCTCGAGAGCCGAGCGACGGCGTGAAGCTGCTCTGCAAAAACACGCAGATTTATCACTGAACAGATCAGACGGGTGTTTGTACCAGTGCAAAACAATAAACAAATACATAAATAAATAAATAAATAATGAAGTAAGTAGGTAAAAGTAAGACCACTAGCATCATATTTCAAGGAAACTTTGCCTCAAGACAGACTGGGTGAAAATAAAATCAAATAATAACATAGAATTTAATAGAATGAATGAATGAATGAATAAAATAAATAAAAAAATAAATAAATGAAAAAAATATTTTAAATAAAATAAAAAAAAAATAATAAAAAATAAATAAAAATATTTTTAAATAAATAATAATTTAAAAAAAATATATATATATATATAAAATCTTAAATATGATATAAAATATATTAGCATCATAAAAATATATAAATTAAACATTATATTATTATTATTATAAATGCATAAATACACAAAATAAAACTAAATAGAATGAATGAATTAATAAAATAAAATAAAAAAAAGAATTAATTTATTTAATTAAAATATTTTTAAATAATAAAAAATATTTAATAAAATAATAAAAACTAATAAAATAAAAAATAAAAAAATTATTTTCCATTTATTATTATTATTATTATATATATATTATTATATATGCATAAGTACACAATCACATACAAAACTAAAATAAATCTAATATAACCTGTGTTCAATAATAAATAAAATAGAATAATAAAATATTAAATACAAAATAAAATAAATAAGCATTATTAAAAATATAAATTGAATAATCAATGTATTACCATCATTATTATAAATGCATAAACAAACAAATAATCAAATAAACAACTAAAATAAATCTAACATCAGTGAGTGGAAATCATAACTATATTTTTTAATTCATTTGCATTAAACATTTTAAATCCGATTCAAATAAACGAATAAATATCAGTCTAACGACATCATTTCCTGTTTCTCCATTTGCTTTCAAATAAAAACTAAGTCAAATAAACTCCTATAATTCATTCATAATTAATTTATTTGCTTTGAAATGACTATGACTTATAAAGTTCTTTCAAGTTAAATAACAAAACAAATAAATTCAGATATTAATATAGTACACTGTATATCAGATTATTGACAATATTTGCTACGTTTCTCAATATCTCTGAAATATCTGTATCTCTATCAATATCTATCAATATCAATATCTCTATAAATACGTGTGAAAACACAACTAGATGTTTAAATTGAGCGTTTTAAATCTAACGCATGTTCTTCGTTTGATCATCGTCTCTTTAATTGGTCGAATCCTCGTCGATATCGGCAGCGATCGGTGCAGGAAGTAGGTCAGCAGTGAACGCACGGAGAAAAGAAACAGTAAATAATGAGTCTGAACTCGCTCCAGGCGGAAACATCCAGAGATTTACTCCACACAACAGAGTCCTCCACGATTTCCTTAGAAATTACATGATGATGTAAGACGGCTGCAAAACGCCCTGCGACTCGTCACCTAATCTCATCTAAAGCAGAAGCTTTTGGTTGCAATGCACTGTGGGATAGCGGTTTGAGCTGGAAATATTATATGACGTATTTCAACGGCGATATAAACACACAACCCTCCGTCAATCACACGCTCGAAGGTCAAGACGGATTCATCTCCTTTTACAAACTCGCGTCCAGAGACCCGAGCTGAGAATTATTGAGTCATAAATCAGACGAGCCGCTGCTGAAACAACATTAAAACTACAGATGAGCTTCTCGAACAGGACACAGCGTCAGGAAGTGACAGGACTTCATCCCCTTTACAAAACCAAAGTGAGGACAGAAAATAAACTTAAGGATGTTATACACATCGCGAATATCATGATACATCAGTAATACGTCTCGCAACTTCTGATCTTTTTGCCAAAATATTTGTTTGCTGCTCGTCTCTGCAAAACGCAAATAAACATTCATTTTTAATTTCAAGCACTTTTAAGAACTTTTCAACGAAACAAGCTGATAATATTATTATTAAATAATATATAAAATATAAACATTATGTAATTATTATTATTAAATTATATAAAAATAATAATAAAAACTCAATTATTATTATTATTATTATTATTAATAATAAAATAAAAGTAACAGTATATTATAAAATATGAACCATACAAATATTATTATTTGTATTATTATTTTTTATTATTAATAATAATAATAATAATAAATGTTAACTATTATGAGTATTATTAAATACATTTGACAATAATAATAATAATAAATTATTATTATTTTTATTAAATAAAATATGAGCAATTATATATATATATATATATATATAATATATATTTAAATTAACAACAATAACTATTACTATTGTTATTACTAATAAATAATTAATATTTACCGTTATATAAATAGTATTAAATTTAAAACAACAACAACAATATACACGTAAATTAAAAATATAACTTATTATAATTAAATAAAATACTAACCATTATATACATATTATTAATACATTTAAATTAATAATACAACTATTGTTATTTAATTAATTAATTAATAAAATATTAACCATTATATAATTATTATTAAATACACTTAAATTAAAAACATAACTTATTATTATTAAATAAACTATTAACTGTTATATAAATATTATTAATACATTTAAATTAATAATACAACTATTATTATATAATTAATAAATAAATAAATAAAATATTAACCATTATATAATTATTATTAAATACACTTAAATTAAAAACATAACTTATTATTATTATTAAATAAAATATTAACTGTTATATAAATATTATGAATACATTTAAATTAACAATAACAATCATCATCATCACTGTCAGAACTATATTCTTCCAGCTGATGAATGATAAATTGATTTCCGCAACAGACAATAAACTGGGTTTGTTTAAATCGCTGGTAGAAGCTCACGCGTCACATGACTGACCTGTCATAGCAGTTGAAGTCGTCTAACCAGCAGCCCTTCTTCACCAGCTCGATGCTGCCGGAGCTGTTCCTCCAGGAGGCGTAGCAGTGCGAGCGCTTGTCCTTCTCGCCCTCACATCTCTCCACGCCGCTGCGGTTCGTCTTCTCGATCTCCCAGTTGATGTTGAAGTACAAACATTCACGCGTCTCCACCTCTCCATGGCTGGGTCCTGCTCAAACACGAGAGCGCGGGAGTTACACACCACTGAGCCAAAAACACTTCAATAACAAAAATAACAATAATATACAATAAAATACTACTACTACTACAACGACTACTACTACTACTACTACTACAAATAATAATAATAATAATTATTATTATTATTATTATTATATTGATAATATTTATTAAAAATGTATTAATTGATAATAATAATAACTTTATTATTATTAATATTAATATTAATATTTACATATATTTAATGTCATTATTGCTATTGTTAGTAGTATTAATAGTAGTAGTATTTAATAATAACAATAATAATAATAATAATATATAAAGAAATAATAATTATTGTTATTACGATCATATAAAATATTAAACATTATGTTTATTATTAAATGCATTTAAATAAATAATAATTATTACTATAACAATAATAATGTTATTGTAATTTAATAATTATTTAAATAATTATTTAATATAATAAATATAATATATAATATAATAATTAATTTAAATTATTATTAAATAATGTAAAACATTTCCAAAAAATTTAAATATTAACATTATACATTGAAGTAATAATAATAATAATAATAATAAAATATAAAAATATAACAATATATATATATATATATTAGATACATTTAAATAAATTATTACTATAACAATAATAGTAATAGTAATAATGTTATTGTTTACTATTATGTTACTTATTATTAAATATATAAAATTTAAAATATTGTATAAATAATATTAGCATTAAATAAATAATAATAATAATAATAATAATAGTAACAATAATAAATTATTATTATTTCATACATATTATTAAAACATTGATATCATCATTTTTGATAACATTTGCTATGAATGAAATGAAAAACAAAAAGAGTAAAAAAAAATGCATGCCCATATATAGAAACGTGTTCATTAATCAACTGCATTAAATCAAAGCAAGAGTCTTCTCATTGGTCAGTCAAACAGATAGTCCCGCCCCAATCTCGCATCATTGGTCGAGGCAGAAGCTGTTCTGAAAGGAAGTCAAACTACCAATGACTCGAGTATGAAGTTCAGTATCTGAACATCTGAGACGTCACACACGTCACCTTTGACCCGATCCATGACAAATAACCTCATGTTCACGAACAAGAGCAGATTCATGTGCATTTAGGGATTGTTTTAGTAAAAAAAAGCATCCTAGATCCTGAAATGTTGATTAAAACAATTTCTTTAGAGGAACTGTGCTCTGTTTCAGGATGCTGTTTTCAAAGTGAGCTGCCCATGTAGACAGCAGACAGCTTCTGGAACAGAGCCGAGGTGTTCCTGCTTTCGTGGAAAACAAATGATGCCACAACAGGTCATTGTGAAGATAAATAATACATACAGCTGCAGGTTCAGGAGCTGCGGACGCACGGATGACCGGCAGTAACCGGAGCGTTAACGATTGAGCGCGTCTGACGGGGTTGCATCACAGAGAGAGAGGAGAGTTTTATCAGAAAGCAAAGCTCAAGGGTAGACGAGAGGACAGTGTGTTTGAGGTGAGCGACCTTTGAACTCTGCCGATACCGAAAGGAGGTTATGAAGACGAGCGAGGAGAATTCATACGAGGATTGACATTTTCATGATAAGCACGTTTTATTATTATACAATAATACAGCTGAAAAGAGTTAAATAATATAATACAATATATTGCTTGATTTATTGTCAGTGCTATCAAATAAACATTTTATTACTATAATACAGCTGAAAAAAGTTAATAATAATAATAATAATAATAATATATATATATATATATATATATAATACTGTATTATATTATATTGCTTGATTTATTGTCATATCAAATAAGCATATTTTATTACTATAATACAGCTAAAAAATGTATATTATATCATATTATTATTTAATATAATATAATACAATATAAAATAATATAACATAATATAATATATTATATATATATATATATAAAATAATATAACATAATATAATATTTTATATATATATATATATATATATATATATATATGTATATATTATAATATAGCTTGATTTATTGTCATTAAATAAGCATATTCTATTACTATAATACAGCTGTAAAAAAGTTAAAGCACATTAATAAAAAAAAATATATAATTTTATTAAATTTTATTATATTATATATATATATATAATTTTATTAAATTGTATTATAATATATATATATATAATTTTAATAAATTGTATTATATATTTATATATATATATATATATATATATATATTTATATATATATATATATATATATATATATAATACAATTTAATAAAAAAAAAAAAATATATATATATATATATATATATATATATATATATATGTATATATATATATATATATATATATATATATATATATATATATATATACACATACATATATATAGTAAATAAGTAAAATTAAATAAAATTATATTTTTGCCTTTTACATTTAATATTTCGTTTATAAATATAACATTTATTGCCTGACTTATTTTGCAAGATTCATTTCTAAATATGCTTAAATTTCCTTTAACTAAAGTTTGCAGTGCATGTACATTTATTCAGGAAAAAAAAGCCTCAACATTTGCAAAACACACTGTTTAAAAGCCGGACTAGAAAAATAATTTAATTCTATTTTATACCGTTTCATTAGGAGACACGGACGTCCGAGACTCAGCGTTAAATCAAAAGGCTCTTTCCTCATTTGAGATTTTCACCTCCGGCAGGATCAGCAGGACATAAAATAATGAGCCGATGATCATCGAGGAGGTACAAATAAAAAAATAAAAACTCAGTTTACATATTTCAAGCCAAAGCGATAACGCCGAACAAGGACGTCACGTCCTTGTGAACGAGTCCATCACGGGCCGGTCAGGGTCACGAGTCGAGCTCTTCATGGGAACGCCAGTCAATCTGATCTCAGATCAGCACAAAAGAACAGCGGGACGGGAGCCGCTTCCACTCGTGTTTACTACACAACACGAATTTGGCAACAGCGGCCGCGACAGATGTTCTGGCCAATCTGTGCATTGCGGTTGCTATGCGACGGCGAATGTGGGAGTAGCGCCTTTCCTCGTCCCCGTAGACAAAACCCTTTTCAGGCAAACACACACACATATATCGCATACACACCGACGAGGGCAGACGATGCCAGCGTCCCGTTTGTGTGGCTCAACTACTAAAGCGCACTCATCAGCATTCACCGGCTGAATTTACGGGCTGCCATGGGGACATTACGGCTAATGGCAATAGCAGATGTCAGCGACACAAAAGAAAGTACGTACTAAAACATGACTTCAGGAAGCAGCCCCTTTGAGACGCATGTTACCACATCAACATTATGTAGGCAATATAATTTTAGTGTAACTGGTTCTTTTTTTGCTCTCACTTTATGAACATCAGCTGGCACGGATTCACCGCCGAAGCCGTTCGGATGAGCATTTACCGTCTCCATCCATGTTCCTGCTCTCACTGCCAGAGATTCATTAGTGAGGAGCTAAAAACATGAACACGTAATGACTCGCTCCATATGGAGGCCATAAAACATCAGATGTCATAACTGATCAAAAATAAAGTTTTATTGTGTTTGCGTCACATTATACACGCACTGTTTACTTGCTTTAACCTTCGATACAACAACACGCTTCAGTATCACAGCTGGAGCACGAACTTTCTCTGAATTTTCATCAATGGTGGCTTTTTGATTCATGTTAACCAATCGAGAATATGGTTAATATCCCATAATCCACTGCAAACTCACATTCTGATTTGACACACTTTACACTTGTGCATCAAAATCGATTATTTAAATACTAAAATAATAGTGTTTTGAATTAGTTTTTATTTTTATATTTTAAGGTTATATATATATATATATATATATATATATATATATATATATATATATATTTTTTTTTTGTATTTAATATTTATTAATTAAATACTATTATATTGTTTATTAATGTTTTGAATTAGTTTTTATTTCATATTTTTTATTATTTGCTTTTATATTTTAAGGTTATATTTTTAGTTTTTTTTATATTTAATATTTATTATTATTTAAATGCTATTATACTGTTTATTAATGTTTTGAATGAGTTTTTATTTCATATTTTAAGTTTATATATTTTTATATTTAATATTCAGTATTATTTAAATATTATATTGTTTATAATTTGTTTGAATTAGTTTTTATATATTATATAAATTATATATATATATATTATATTTAGTATTATTTAAATATTGTTAATTCATTTTTGAATTATTTATTATGTTATATTTTAAGTTTTTATATTTAATAATTAGTATCATTTAAATACTATTATATTACTTACTAATGCTTTGAATTTTTATATTTTTTTATTATTTGTTTATATATTTTAAGGTTATATTTTTAGTTTTTTATATTTAATATTTATTATTATTTAAATGCTATTATACTGTTTATTACTGTTTTTATTTTATATTTTAAGTTTACATATTTTTATATTTAATATTCAGTATTATTTACATATTATATTGTTTATTAATTTTTTTTAATTAGTTTTTTATTTTACATTTTAAGTTCTCATATTTTAGTAGTTTTTTATATTTAATATTTAGTAATTTAATATTTTGTTAATATACATATAATTACTTTCATATTAATAATAATACAATTTCATGTAATACTATTTTTTTAAGTTCTCATATTTCTTTTTTTAGCTTCAATATTTACATTTAGCTTTAATTTATTTTCATTTTAGTGATTTTTCGACTTGTATTTGTTTTTTCGACAATTTTTTAAGTTCCAGCTTTTCGAACTACAATCTTGACAACATTGATGTTAAAACGACATATCATTTCAATGCATTTCTACACGTCAATTCAACTTAAATAATTAATATGGCTCATATAAACATAATATTTTGAGTTTCTGTTGATTAAGCCAAATCGCCTCGATTGCATCAACTCAAATTTTTTAATTTCAATGAACTCAAAGTTAACTTAACTTTGTTAAGCTAAACCAACACTTCGTTTTCATCCCCAAACACACAAAACAGAGGCACGTTCACACACACACACCAGGCCAGAGAACACATTCCTGCAGGGACGCGTTCAAAACGCCGCCTCACATTTTCCTTCTTTTAATTAAACAATGACAGTAACTGTTTCCTCATTAGCGTGTAATTGATGAGGGCAGAGCGGCGAGTGTCAACAAACACGATAGAAAGTCCAATTATCTGTGAGGCAGCATCATTCCTACTGAATCAAGACATTTCGAGCCAAACAAACGCCGCGACTGCTGCAAAACATTGATTTTCCAATCAAACTCATTTGTGTGGAAGCCGCAAAACATTTGCTGTTTTTCTACTTCAACTCGAACACGTCTTTGGAGCGAAGAGAGCTCTCTCGCGATCAAACGATTCCCGCGGCTCGAGAGTGTCGACAGAGAGGAGGTCTGGATCTGATTTAGCGCGGCTGTCAGGCACACCACTGTGAGCGCACACAAATCACCCGAAAAACCACCTCCACATTCCTGACGAGGCCTCGGATCGTAATTAAAACCAGACGAGGGAAACCACGAAACACAGCGAACAAATGAAGGCGTCTGAAAGCTTCTGTGTGAACACATACCGCAAAAAACACACAATCTGTGCTGAGATGAGCTGTAAACGCACAAAAAATAGCTCGTGATTTAATTCACTTTAATAATAACAGTGTCGATGTGGCAATTAACACCGAGCTGAGCTCAATAATGACACTATTGTCTTCTGTTGAATTAGTTTCGTATTTGATTAATTTCACATTAACCGTTATTTTCTCGTTTAGCCGCTTTGAAACGATCAGTATTGTGTGAAGCGCTGCAGAAATAATCACAAGAACTTCATACGAACCTTGAGGACAAAAGCAAAACGTTCACAATAATGTACAGTACATCACACATCTGAAATGTATGGAAGCTTTTTTCTAATCACAGAATGATGATGAAAGAGGAAATTGGGCCTTTGTCTCAAAATTCTGAGGAACAAAGTCAGAATTGTCAGATATAAACTTTTATTAGCTTTTATTTCTTTATTTTGTGGCGGAAACAAGCTTCTACGGTCATTAGTGTAATTCTACAGTCAAAATGAGTTTGATAAAACTTGGCTGCCTTGGCTGTTGGGTTATAAACAACCCAAGTTGGGTTGAAAATGGACAAACCCAGCAACTGGGTTGTTTTAACACCCAGTGATTGGGTTAAATGTTTGCCCAATGTGCTGGGCAGTTTTATTTAACTCAACTATTGCTTAAAAATTACTATATGGGTGGATTAAAATGAACCCAAAGTATGTTGGAAATTTAAAAAAAAATCTGACATAATAACTAGAGACAACAATAATGTTCAAAAGGGAAATATTTATTGATGAGCAATTTTATAAATGTTTATTATTGTTCATTAAAAACTTATTAATAAATCTTCATTTCCAACATACTTTGGAACCAACCACTAGGGGTTAAAAACAACCCAAACGCTGGGGTTAAAAACAACCCAAACGCTGGGGTTAAAAACAACCCAACCTCTGGGGTTAAAAACAACCCAAACACTGGGGTTAAAAACAACCCAACCGCTAGGGGTTAAAAACAACCCAACCTCTGTGGTTAAAAACAACCCAACCGCAAGGGGTTAAAAACAACCCAACCTCTGTGGTTAAAAACAACCCAAACGCTAGGGGTTAAAAAGAACCCAACCGCTAGGGGTTAAAAACAACCCAACCTCTGGGGTTAAAAACAACCCAACCTCTGGGGTTAAAAACAACCCAACCGCTGGGGTTAAAAACAACCTAACCGCTAGGGGTTAAAAACAACCCAACCGCTAGGGGTTAAAAACAACCCAAACACTGGGGTTAAAAACAACCCAACCGCTGGTGTAAAAACAACCCAACAGCTAGGGGTTAAAAACAACCCAACCTCTGTGGTTAAAAACAACCCAACCGCAAGGGGTTAAAAACAACCCAACCGCTAGGGGTTAAAAACAACCCAACCTCTGGGGTAAAAACAACCCAATTGCTGGTTTTGTCCATTTTCAACCCAACATTTTTTAGAGTGTATGCAAAAGAAAAGGCGAAACATTTTTTGAAATCGGCGTTGCCCGACTAGAGGAAACACCCATAATGCACTGGGCATGTTGCCATCCAAGGCCACGCCCCCCAGTCTGCCATAGATATGATTACCAGAATCAAACCGCCTTGCTTTAGTAGGAAATACTTCTTAGCAAACTTCTTCAATCATAATGGTGCATGTCGTATTATTACCGTGTGCAAGAGTAAACGTTTAGTGGGAGTGAGTAACTTTCGGTTTCCAGGGAAGCATCTAATGCTGCAAAGAATCGTAAATATGGAGAGAACGCCACAATGGAAAATCTAGCGATGGTAAAACTCACTCATGTAAAATCCATGAACAGTTAAAGAAACAAAGAAGATAATCAGATTTTCTGTCCATCCAAAAGCAATAAGCACTGATTATTTAACCTGGAAAACAAATCCAAATATACATCTGTGCTGGTGGAAATCTAGTTTACGGCCTCAAACCCAATTTGATCCCACTAACCTCTCAAACTTGGGCTAATCCAGTGATTTGTTCTTCCTCAAAGTGCTTATTGAATCAACCTGGTGCTGTTCAACGTGATGTTTTCCTGCCTGAATGATATAAACCTGTGCGATATACGGTACATCAGTGGGCGTGAAGTCTGAAGATGAGACGCTAACTAACAGTGACGGGTTTATCGGGTTCATTGCAGCTTCTAACTATCCTCCGCTCGCATCTACATCTCGACTGCCGTGTGTCCGTCTCCTACACAGAACCAAAACAAAGTCTGAAGATGTCCGTGCTCGTGTTATGAATAGATTAGATGATTAACCTCAGTCTCACCATCGAATGCAGGTCATAAATATATGTAATTATAACGGAGGAATTCAGTATTAATGTTTTTGGGAAAAAAATTTGGATTCTCATTTATTTGATCGAAAATACAGTAAAAATGTGAAATATTATTACAATTTAAAACAGCTGTTTTCTATGTGAATATATAGTAAAATGTAATTTATATCCAGTGATCAAAGCTGAATTTTCAGCATCATTACTCCAGTCTTCATGATCCTTCAGAAATCATTCTGATATGCTGCATTTATTTGATCAAAATTACAGTAAAAATGTGAAATATTATTACAATTTAAAACAGCTGTTTTCTACGTGAATATATTCTAAAATATAATTTATATCCAGTGATTAAAGCTGAATTTTCAGCATCATTACTCCAGTCTTCAGTCACATGACCCTTCAGAAATCATTCTGATATGCTGCATTTATTTGATCAAAATTACAGTAAAAATGTGAAATATTATTACAATTTAAAACAGCTGTTTTCTACGTGAATATATTGTAAAATATAATTTATATCCAGTGATCAAAGCTGAATTTTCAAGCATCATTACTCTAGTCTTCAGAGTCACATGATCCTTCAGAAATCACTCTACATTTATGAAACATTTATGATACATTCTATTTTCCAGTATTCTTTGATGAATAGAAACTTCAAAAGAGCAGCATTTATTTGTAACATTTGTAACATTACAAATGTCTTTTGATCAATGCAATGATAAATAAAGACATATTATATAAATGTTGGTGTAAACGGAAAAAAAGACATTCAGTTCTCCGTTCCCATTAAATATCTTATTTCAATTCATTCACATGCAAGAAAGTTAAAGTGAGTCTTTGAAAATCTCATCAGTATCTGAATCTTTAATCACTCCATCAGAATTAAAGATCAGTATAAATTATTTTACGCACAGGCGCAAACTGTAGCCAAATACGTGTTTGATTTCCAAAAGAGGCCAATATCACTGATGTGTTAATATACTTTAATGAACTCTGATATCTCAGTTTTTATAACTTCTGTTAGATGAAAGTTCAAAGCGGATGATTTAATCCTCAAAAAGCGTTTCACTAAAGAGTTGCGGGAATGATCTCACCAGACAAAAAGTATCAGGAGCCCGATATATTTAGAAGTTGCATTTCACCTTCGCCGCGTTACTCCATTATTCCCTCGTGAGGCAAACTTTGTTTACACTTTCAAACAAATTAGATAAAAATACACAAGATGCACTTTATTTAAAAAAAAAAGCAAAACAAGTTTGAAAGCATTTAATTACTCCTCAGGGAAGAGAGAAAAACTCACATACAGCAAAAAAAACAAGAGACTACCAAAACTTAATGATCATCAACTCCAAACTCGACATTTTTAAGCCGCATTGCATGTGTTTTCAACAGCGGGAGGATGAAACCCAGCGCTGATGGATCGAACCCGGCTGTGAAAACCTTATTTCTGTAAAATAAACTCCCACCGAGTGCTCAAAATAAAAGCTTGGCAATATCGTACACTACATGAGAAAAAACCCGAGCGAAACGGGCAGGAACGTGGGATCAGAAGACTCTCTGTGGATTCAGAGAGGAAGTAAGCGTTCGTGAATCGCTGTGTACTCGGTCTCGTCTCAGCACGACTCCATTATCCAGTTCAGGGGAAGGTCAAAAGGGAGAAATTACGCATTAAAGACCCATCATTTTACATTTGAGATAAGAGTTCACTGTACTATGAGAAGTTTGGAAATTGTAAACCAACTCCTTGGTTTAAAGATTCGAGTAGGAATCGCTTCAAAACTTAATCGAGCGATTAAACAGAGAAAGTCCAAGAATAGACACACCTTCCCTTGGCTTCTGAACAGATGACGACATCAAGCCCCTGCCAGCCAGCTTTGGTTCGAGTTTATTTGCTTATTTTAGCCTCAGCGTTGAGTCCCGGCCAACGGTGCCGCCCCTCCGGGCAGGACGGGTCCCGGCAGAGCTCCGGAGAGACGCTCAGCTGTTTTTGGCAGACGGTTCACCTGAACTCCCGTCCAAACACTCAAAGTTCAGCGCTTTTGTGCTTCTGTGCTGGACGTGTAGGAACGTTAGCAGCAATAACTCGGCTCCCCGCGGAACAAAAATATCCCAATTAGTGACTCCAGCGACCAGTAATGCTGCTGAATCCAGAGGGTCAGACGGGGAGGGGGAAACACGGCAGATTCAAACCATTCAAGCTCCTCACGGATTAAACATACATCTACTTGTTCTGTTTGATTTACCAAACAGTGGATTTATAGCAGACACATAATCATTATATGAGCTGCTAGTCCTCAGTCAAAACCATGTCTGCCTTCAGTGCCACAAATGTAAACTATAAAGACGATCACAGGGATAGACAGACAGACAGACAGAAAGACAGAGTCAGAAAAAGACAGTGATCGAATGACACAGAAGACAGACAGAAAGCTAGAACGACAGAAACAGAACGATAGAACGACAGGCAAAGTGATCGAATGACAGACAGAACAGAAGGCAGAACGATATAATGACCAGCAGACAGACTGAAGGATGGAACGTCCGACAGACAGGGCGATGGAACGACAGACAAGGTGATGGAATGACAGACAGGACGATAGAACGACAGACAGAACAAATGGAATGACAGAACGATAGACAGGACGATGGAATGATAAACAGAACAATAGACAGACAAAGTGACAGAATGACAGACAGGGCAATGGAACGAAGGATGGAACGACAGACAGAATGACTAAACGTCTGACAGACAGAATGACCGACAGACGGAACAATGGAACGACAGGCAGACAAAACGAACGAACGATGGAACGACCATCAGACAAAACGAACGAACGATGGAACGACCATCAGACAAAACGAACGAACGATGGAACGACCATCAGACAAAACAAACGAACGATGGAACGACCAACCGACAGACAGACAAGACAAAACGATGGAAAGACAAACAGAACAATAGAACGACAGACAGACAAAGGGACAGAATGACAGGCAGAAAGATGGAATGAACAACAGACAGACTGACAGATGGAACGACAGGCAGACAAAGTGATAGAATGCCAGGCAGAGCGATGGAATGACCGACAGACCGAACAATGGAACGACCAACAGACGAAAGGAACGAACGATGGAACGACCAACCGACAAAACGAACGAACGATGGAACGACCAACCGACAGACAGACAGACAGGACGATGAAGTGACAGACAAAGTGATAGAATAACAGTCAGGACGATGGAACGACTGAAAGAACAATAGAACGACAAACAGAACAATAGAACGAAAGACAGACAAAGTGACAGAATGACAGGCAGAACGATGGAATGAACAACAGGCCGAAGGATGGAATGACAGACAGAATGACTAAACGTCAGACTGACAGAATGACTGACAGACCGAACAAACGATGGAACGACCAACAGACGAAACGAACGAACGATGGAACGACCAACAGACAGACATGGCGACCATGACAGAGGATCCGCCCAAGCGTCTGACAAATGTCTTATCTTGTAGAATGTGCGCTCAGCACCGCCGCTCCCCATTCACAGAGTACGCACGATCACGAAAGAGAAAGTAAAACGCGAGCGCGCAATTTCAGTACCGCACATTTTGAAAGCAGATCCCTGATGCATGTAAATATCTCCCAATATGAAAGCGATCTCGGGATGGATGGTGTAGTTATAACCATCTCTCCGCTCTGTATCACGCTTACAGAAATACTGGGTCTCTATGTGAACTTTGAATATTGAGAGAGTACTTTGACTTTTTCATTCATTTTTATTCATACTGTTTTTATTTCTATGATCAGTGTGTGGAAAGGAGTTCAGTTAGGAGGTCAAAAGTTGCAGAAGCTCATAAATCATGTACAGTAAGGTCTGAAGTCAGTGAGTTTGTGGTAAAAAAACTTTCATTGCATATGATAATTGATACTCAGAAAGTCGATCCGAAATGACATCCATTACAAGATGATTAGTAAAAACATGGACTTCGTTCTTTGGGGATTTCTTAAAAATACTGTACAAAAATCTCTAGTCTCGTCACATCCTAATAGATATTGAGAACAATTATGAATAGGTCATGAATATTTAACGTAGCTCCGACTGTAGTTGTATCCATAAGCAACAAACACACACAATGAGACCCTTAATAACCTCTGAGCCTCTCATCCTAATTCCTCACAGTTAAACAATATATTCATTCATCACAGCCGCACATTAGCGACAAAAGACACAAGAAGTTAATTAGCAGCATCTGTCTTTGCCTTTTTCAGATGGTAGAGACACACACACTGGTCTGCTGTCCCTGAATGACTCCATTAACACGTTCACAAAGATTACATCTGAATCGCATCACACGCCTCTGACCGGGCTCTCCAGAGTTCCCTTCACTCCAGCGGCAGACTGGATAAATAACACTGAAACCTTTTGACACGCTAGAAGCAACAGCCTATTCAAGATTCAGTGAAATTACGAAGGAGAAAGTGTGTACACAGCGAGTAAACCTTGAGCCAAATCACTCAAAAATACAAATACATGTTTTTTTTTTCTTCTTATATTTGCATGTTCACCAATAGGCTGATTATTATCTGGTAGCATACGCTGATGCTTATGTGCATTACAACAATAATTTGCTAAAAATTGAGTGGTTTTACCGCTATTTTGTTATTCCAATGTACTACAATAAAAACTATCCATGTATGTAAAATGAATCCAATGGAATATTTCATGAGATTTCTACAGTAAAATACTGTTAAATGACAGTTTTGGATGTGAAAATAACCACATCGTCTTAATTTAAAATGACTAAATTTAATGGTAAAAATTGTGCGGCAAAAACCTGTTGCTTGGTTAATGGTAAGTTCCTTTACTATATACTGTGAAAACTGTAATAGATCCAACGGAACATTTCATGAAATTTCTACAGTAAAATACTGTTAAATGACAGTTTTGGATGTGAAAACCAAATTGTCTTTATTTAAAATGACTGTAACTTCAATGGTAAAAATTGTGCGGCAAAAACTTGTTACTTGGTTAACAGTAAGTTCCTTTACTATAAACAGTGAAAACGGTAATAGATCCAACGGGATATTTCATGAAATTTCTACAGTAAAATACTGTTAAATGACAGTTTTGGATGTGAAAATAACTACACTGTCTTAATTTAAAATGACTAATTTTAATGGTAAAAATTGTGCGGCAAAAACCTGTTGCTTGGTTAATGGTAAGTTCCTTTACTCTATACTGTGAAAACTGTAATAGATCCAACGGAACATTTCATGAAATTTCTACAGTAAAATACTGTTAAATGACAGTTTTGGATGTGAAAACCAAATTGTCTTTATTTAAAATGACTGTAACTTCAATGGTAAAAATTGTGCGGCAAAAACTTGTTACTTGGTTAACAGTAAGTTCCTTTACTATAAACAGTGAAAACGGTAATAGATCCAACGGGATATTTCATGAAATTTCTACAGTAAAATACTGTTAAATGACAGTTTTGGATGTGAAAATAACTACACTGTCTTAATTTAAAATGACTAATTTTAATGGTAAAAATTGTACTGCAAAAACTTGTTACTTGGTTAACGGTAAGTTCCTTTACTATATACAGTGAAAACAGTAATAGATCCAACGGGATATTTCATGAAATTTCTACAGTAAAATACTGTTAAATGACAGTTTTGGATGTGAAAATAACTACACTGTCTTAATTTAAAATGACTAACTTTAATGGTAAAAATTGTACGGCAAAAACTTGTTACTTTGTTAACGGTAAGTTCCTTTACTATATACAGTGAAAACAGTAATAGATCCAAAGGGATATTTCATGAAATTTCTACAGTAAAATACTGTTAAATGACAGTTTTGGATGTGAAAACCACATCATCTTAATTTAAAATGACTAATTTTAATGGTAAAAATTGTACGGCAAAAACCTGTTACTTGGTTAACGGTAAGTTACTTTACTATATACAGTACAATCACATAGTCTTAACATTTACACTAAAAAAACGTACATTTACTTTCCCAGAATTTGATGGGGTTTTTTTAAATCAAGGTTTTATGTCACAAATGTTACGGCTAGTATGTCTTTTAACTGTAAATTTAAATGTTACTGCCATATTTTTTACAGTAAAGTTCTTGCAACTGCAATTTTTTTGTCATCACTTACAGGGTTTTTTGAACGGTGTAGATGCCCAACTAGATGAACCAATCAAAGTGTGTAAAACCACTTGACGATTTCAACCTCAATGCAGGAGTTAAAGTGTAGCGTGAGACATGGAGCATCTCAGGAACTTTTGTTCAGGCAGGACTTCCGGCTGTTTTATGACTCTGACATTTACCTGCTCCTAAATCCTGCTGCTTATGAGAGCCGGAGTGGGCATCCGGGAATCTCTCAGCATGACGGAGGCACATTCAGGTCAAGGATGATTCTTTCCCTCTCAATATTCAAGAGGAAAGTAAAGGTTGCTGGGCATCTGGCAAATTACTTATAACTCGCCGGATTCCCCATCAATCACACACAAGGAAGTTCACGCGCGACTGATTGCTTTGAGTAAATCATCTATAATTTTAGCAGTTATTCCCTCCCGCCAGCTGACGGAGATGTTTCACTGATAGTGCGACCCGTCGGGACACTAGTTTGGATATCGAACTGGAGGAGAATCTAACCTGTGTTTATATGATGGTCACATGACTACTTAAACAGCATTTCCTCAAACCAGGGTTATCGTCAACTAAAACTATTAATATCTCTGTTAATTTAAATAAGCTGAAATAAAATATAAATATTAGTTGAAAAACTTAATTTTGAAACATTGCCTTTGCAATAAAATGAAATAAGTTTAAGTTGAAGCACTAAAATTATTGACTAGAAATAAATGACTAAAAATGAATTTAAAATAAATTAAACCTAAACAGCAAAATGTAAAAAAACAAGAACTAAAATGACAAAAGCACATAATGAAATGACAAAAAAAAAATTAAACTAAAATTAACATGAAAACTAAAAACATTAAAATAAAAGCCAATTCTAAATATATGAATCACCAACAAGAATGAAAGCGAAAATATTGAAAAATTAAAATATAAAATAAATAAATGGCATGTATACAATATTAAATAATATTGATAATATTTTAATACATTTATTAAATGTAATGTTAAATGTAAAAATATAACGCCCATATAAAAAATGGTATTTAAATGTTAAAAATAAATATTAAAATATATAATATTAATATTTTTAATACATTCCATTAAAATGCAAATAAAATTAAATAAATACAGAAAAATCAAAAACACAAACAAACCAAAATTGATGAAGATAAAAAAAAAGACACATATATAAATATATAACATTATTTTAATGCAAACATTAAAAAATAAATAAATATTATTGATATAAATATAAAAACGGTTGATAATGCTTTGGTAATCCACTACAAGCAGACAAAAGACAAATTACGTGAGCTGGTTTGATTGTCAGTCCAAAAATGTTGAAAATCCACACAGAACAAGCAACAATGAAGCCCTGATTCATATTCCATCAAAGCACCTCCGTTTTAAAACACAGAGCAATATGAAACGCAACAGGCTATTGAACCGAGTCATGATGAAAAGGGAAAGTTTTCGATTGCTCTTCAGCAGCGCTGGAAACGTTGGAGGCAGATCAAGGTCTTCAACCTTTCATCCTTTATATCTAATAGCTGGAATGAAGACTGAACTGACGAGCTGTGATTATCATTCAAACATGATTCACTGCCAAAAAAACAAATATTTCCCAATATGCTCAATAAACACACCAAATCTCTCAACTACCCATACTTCATGATCTTCCAAAAAGCTCCAATCACAGAAGATGGAGATTCCTCTGCACTAAAAACCCCCAATGATCCCATTTGCATGAGTGTAGACGTGTCTGATGACCACAAAGCTTGGACATAATAAAGACACGAGTGATTTGCATAATAATACAAGACCCAGACATATAGATCCGATGAGCCACCACCTACATCACACCGCACATCCGTCATTATCTGATGCCGTGACATTCACACACGCGCCTGAAGTCCGATTACACCACACTGACGGAGTACAATATTCACATATGCGCTTTTATCCAATTCCGCTTGCATTGCATTCATTGACGTCTGAGCAATTTATCTAGTATTTATGTCCACAGCTCCAAAAAAGCAGTTAAATGAATAAAAAGTTCAGTGGTTTTGTAAGCTGAGAGGATTCAGAACACACAAAATAAAGCCGGATGGTTTTAACGAAGTTAATGGTACTAAACCACACAGAAATCCGTGGACCGTGTTTTCTGTGATGAATCTCCAGCACCAAAGCAAAAGAAACGACTAAAACACTTTGAAAACGTTCCAAAAGTAATTCAAGAATCATAAATTGCTCATCATTTTTCCCAATAGCACTGCACTCTGAAAAATGCTGGGTTAAAAACCACCCAAGTTGGGTTAAATATGGACATTTATACCCAATATGGGTCGTTTTGATCCAGTGGTTGGGTTAAATGTTTGACCCAACATGCTGGGTAGTTTTATTTAACTCAACTATTGTTTAAAAATGACTATATGGTCGGATTAAAATGAACGCAAAATATGTTGTAAATTAAACATAATTAGAGGCAACAATAATAAAAGGTGAATATTTATTAATAAGCAATTTAATAAATGTTTATCCTAATAAATGTTCATTTATTAATTAAACATTAATTTCCAAACTACTTTGGGTTCATTTTAAGCAAGAAATGCAGTCATTTTAATTGAGTAATTGAGTTAAATAAAAACTACCCAGCAGGTTGGGTCAAAACAACCCAATCACTGGGTTTGTCCATTTTTAACATTTTTTAGTGTGTGTGTTTTGAAAAAAAACTGAATAGCAAAAATTATTCATTAATATGAAAATTCTCTTGCCGTCTAATAAGCCTGGAATTTACACACACAAAAATTTGGTTAAAAACAACCCAAGTTGGGTTAAAAATGGTCAAACTCAAAACTGATTGGCTTGTTTTAACCCAGCAGTTGGGTTAAATGTTTGACCCAACATGCTGGGTACTTTTATTTAACTCAACTATTGTTTAAAAAATGACTATATGGTTGGATTAAAATGAACGCAAAATATGTTGGAAATTAAACCTAATTAGAGGCAACAATAATAAAAGGTGAATATTTATTAATAAGCAATTTAATAAATGTTTATCCTAATAAATGTTCATTTATTAATTAAACATTAATTTCCAAACTACTTTGGGTTCATTTTAAGCAAGAAATGCAGTAATTTTTTTAATTTTTGAGTTAAATAAAAACTACCCAGCAGGTTGGGTCAAAACAACCCAATCACTGGGTTTGTCCATTTTTAACATTTTTTAGTGTGTGTAAAAATGAATAGCAAAAATTATTCATTAATATGAAAATCCTCTTGCCGTCTAATAAGCCTGGAATTTACACACACAAAAAAATTTGGTTAAAAACAACCCAAGTTGGGTTAAAAATGGTCAAACTCAAAACTGATTGGCTTGTTTTAACCCAGCAGTTGGGTTAAATGTTTGCCCAACCTGCTGGGTAATTTTATTTAACTCAACTATTGATTAAAAATGACTGTATTGCTTACTCAAAATGAACCAAATTGGTTAGAAATTAACATTTATTAATAAATTTAATGAATAATAATTAAACAAACATCGCCTTTTGATTATTATTGTCGCCTCTAGTAATTGTGTGTCTGATTTTGGGTTCATTTTAATCCAGCCATATAGTAATTTTTAATCAATATTTGGGTTAAATAGAACTCCCCAGCACATTGGGTCAAACATTTAACCCAACCACTGGGTCAAAACAACCCAATCGCTGGTTTTGTCCAGCATTTTTTTTTTTTAGAGAGTAGATTATGAACATTGTTGGCTCTCTGAAAAATAAAAGCGTTCATTTCATATTTCATAAATTTCTACTTTGGCGAGACGAACAACAGACGCTCTTCAGGTTCTGGTAGACGACAACAGATCAAGAAATCAATCTCCAAACGCTCTTTACTCCATCACCACCAGCCCTTGGCTCGCTTTGGGTTTTTCTCATTCAGACGCTCAAACAATAATCTATTTATAGCCGCTGGCGAGAAGAAAACTATAACCCAACCACAAAACCACAAACGACAATAATCATCATAATCAAGCCAGATCGCAATAAAAACAAACTCGGAGGAGGTTCACGAGGAGAGGCTGGCGTTTGATTTCGAGGAAGCGACTCCAGGGTCAGTCGGACTTCCTTTCAAACGTGAACATGTTCTGGGTTTCAAGAAGGGCCTGATTTCAACCCAGACGGAGGGATTTCGAGTCTGTGTTTCTATGTAGGTCACGCGTTTTTTGTTGGCATAAAGAATGATAAACACACGAGAACTTCAGAATAAAAGCCAGACTAACTGCTATAACAACCACCAAAACACTCAAATTTAACCCACGAAGGGCTGCGTCTTCATGTGAAGGAAGGAACGACAGCTTAATGCAAAGATAGTGCGAGTTAAAGGCTAAAAATTGACTTTTTTTTTACCAATATCAATGGGAATATTTGTCTGAAATGTGTTCAGATGTTTCTAAATTGGCAAGCGGGATTGAAGCCAAAAACACTGACACTGATTTTGGCGATAAACTTGAAGATATTCAATATATACATCTCAATATTTTGCATTTGCTCTCGAAAAATTTCAAAATTTGTGATTTTTTTGCCTTCGATGATCTTTATAGAACGACTTTTATTAGAGAGTGTTTACTGCAAAATCAACACAGATTAATAAAAATAATCTAGACCGTGACAAAACATCTCTAAATGAACACAATAGGAACATTATTTACTTAAAGAAAAGAAATAATCTTTAAAAAAACAAACACTGATGAAAAACGGCCGAGATACGCACATCTTATTGTTATTGTTAACTATTAAAAATTCATTTACAATGGCAATTTAAAGCTGAAATAAAATTAAATTGCTTTATTATGACAGGACAGTAAGATAACAGGAAGCGACGTTGGAGAAAGAGAGGAGGATGGGATCGGAAAAGCCCAGACTCGAACTCGGGACGCCCAAAACGCAACTGCGCTATATGTTGATGCTGCCCACGAGGCTATCAGGACTGACAAATTACATTAAATATTAGAGGAAAAACTTAGAAATAAAAATCGAAAAGTTGTGGTTGTTGGGTTAAATGTTTGACTCACAACGAGTGGCAGGTCTGTTCGTTCGCAAGACGCATCTATTTTATTTCTACAGGTTGTTTTTGTCCCGTCCGTTGCTATGGTTACGCTGTCAATCATCACACTTTCAGATTCAATCCCATGTTTATCAATCTAGAAACTTCTGAAACCACTCATGAGACGAAAAAATGGTGTGAAATTATCTTAAATTAAACTAAAATTAATACCAAATAACGAAAGCCAACTTGACAAAGCACTAATATTTGAAAATAACAGCTAATTCATAACTATTAATACCAAATAGTATATATAAATAATACTAAAACAACCGTTTCTAATACAATGATGAAAATACCCCTAGTTTTTAAAAGCAAAAGATAAAATGTAAATATTAAAATGGACAATTACTATCTTTAGAAGCTGAACTATACATATTAGTTTTATATTCATGCATGTGTATGCAAAAAAAGAAGAGATTTTATAATGAAAACAAACTTTACTTTAGAAGAACACACTGATGAATCGTTCACAATTAGATCGGGAACATTAATTAAACTGTTTTTGTTGATGATGTCAAGTCAAGTCAAAGCTATTCATCACATTAAGCCTGACTTTCATTCGTTTTTCGGCGTGCCCTTTTTGACCGGCGTCAAAACATTTGACTAACAATGACATCAAGTCCAGGGCAAAATATCGAATTTTGTCACGCTAAAAAAACAAAATGGCAGATTGTCTCTGGAGGCCCGAAGAAACACTTTCCCACGAACTCGTGGGCGTCATTGACGGGGCCTCCTCACGGCAGGTGGTCACGACTGGGTTTTCCATGACAAAAGCCTGCCCTTCATCACCCCCAGATCCCACGTCACACAACGTCTCACGTCCTCTCGCCCTTTTCTCCCACAGAGTCACTGCAACAATGACTGCAAACTCCACTCCAAGCTAATTATTCTGTTGGCTGGAGCGACGTCGCAGGATTCAACCTCCAACCAAAGAGACAAACGCCGTATATCTGACTTGCATCGATAACTGAATTAAAAGTCCACAAAAGGCACATGTGACTAGCAAACATCTGCAGCTGAAAATGAACCAAAAACTAAATATTTTTTACATAAAAACAATGTTTAAAAAAATACAACCTTGTTGTAAATTGTTACTTGAAAACATGTAAATATGTTTAAAAATATTTTTAAAAAATGTAGTAAATTGTTTCATACCAAAAGTGTTTGAAATGTTTAAAAACAAAAATGTCCAATTGCAAATACAAATCATAAATGTTACAATTTATGTTTAAAAAAATGCTTAACTTGGTCATGAATTGTTACTTAAAAACAAGAACAAAAAAAATGTAAATATGTTTAAAAATATTTTTAAAAAATGTAGTAAATTGTTTAAAAAAATTCAACATAGTTGTAAATTGTTTCATGCAAAAAGTGTTTGAAATGTTTAAAAACAAAAATTGCAAATGTTGTTACTAAATACAAATCATAAATGTTACAATTTATGTTAAAAAAAATGCTTAACTTGGTTGTGAATTGTTACTAAAAACAAAAAAACGATGTTTTAAAGTGTTAAAATGTATCTAAAAATGTTTATAAACGTGCAAATTGTAACTAAAAAGATAAAACAAAGAATAAAACATGTTTAAAAATGTTTAACTTTGTTGTAAAAAAAAAAGATAAAAAAAAAGTGTTTAAATAAATTGTTACTAAAAACACAAAAAAAATAAAATGCATTAAAATGTAATCAGGATCAAATCCTAAATGGTGCTTCTTCAAAAGTATAAAACTATCTTTAATAAAACTGACTAATTCGATGGATTCTGAAGCAGAATCATGAAATTCCTTCCGTTTCCCATCTCCAGACATTAGTATGCATTGATCATGCTCTTCCAGCATGAGATATTTTTACACTCTCTTTCATGGCCGCTCTAGGCAGAAGCGAACAGCTGACGGCCGCTGATGTCTGGCGACAGCTGGACGTCAAGATGGAGACGGAGAGGTCAGGAGAGGAGCCTGGGAGTCAGGATTATCCACCACATTCCTCCATCTGGAGCGACGAGGAAGCATCTGCCCCATCTCCATCTCAAAAACCCCAGAGCCGGAGCCGGAATAATGATTCCTCACACAGAGGAGAGACGGCTGCTGCTGGATCGGCTCTCTCAGGTGGAAACGCCAGCAGATTTGAGTGATCGGAGAGATCCAAACACGCCGTATGGTCACATCTCTGGTGTTCACATGCTTAAAATAATCATTTACCTTCTGAAAACAAACACTGATGAAAAACGGCCGAGATACGCACATCTTTAATATTGTTAACTATTAAAAATTCATTTACAATGGCAATTTAAAGCTGAAATAAAATTAAATTGCTTTATTATGACAGGACAGTAAGATAACAGGAAGCGACGTTGGAGAAAGAGAGGAGGATGGGATCAGAAAAGCCCGGACTCGAACTCGGGACGCCCAAAACGCAACTGCGCTATATGTTGGTGCTGCCCACGAGGCTATCAGGACTGACAAATTAAATTAAATATTAGAGGAAAAACTTAGAAATTAAAATTAGAAATGTTGCCTTGGTAAGTTTAAGTTAAAGAACTGAAAGTACAAAAATTACAAATGAAATAAAAATAAATAAAAATTCACTAAAATTTATATATTAAAACATTTATTAATTTTAACAAATTTATTAATATGTAATAACTGTAAATAAATATAAACGGCTAATTCAGTAACTTAATACTAAGATAGTAAATAATAATACTAAAAACAACACAGTCCCTAATTTAGCAATAAATTCTCCTAGTTAGATTAAAATCCGCATAAATTAAGTACAACAAATGATAAAAATTAATGTAATATGAGAAATAATATATAACGTGACTTTTCCACATTGTGATGATGAGATTTTGATGAAAAATAATGCAAAAAACAATGCATTTTATTCATGCATAAATATTTATTACTATCTGCATTGCTTTTAGGGTGAAACACGCATAACCACAAAAGACAATAAATTCAGTAATATCGATTTGAACTAAATAGAGATGCTTTACAGCCGAAATTTAACTAATTTGTAACATCGACACTGTTATTGAACTGAACTGAATCAACATTGACTCTTTTCTGTAGAGTCGCTTTATAGCAATATTTAAAGTTAAATATGCTACTTCAAATTTTACAACATTAACACTGTTTTTTTTTGTTGTTTATTGCTGTGAAGCTGCTCAGATGGTGTCAGTCCCCCGTGTGTCCAGCGTACGCTCAGCATGAGGCCGGATCTCAACAAACAGCCCTCTGCTGCCTGACATATCTGAGCACAGACCGACTGACACAAAAGCAGAGGGGGGCGCCGCAGGGGCCAGGACGACTCCAGCAGACGGGCCCCGGCCCCGCCGACAAATGCCTTCCAAAGGCAAGAAACAAACACACAGGGAAAGGGACACAAATACACAGACAGACACAAATACACACCCAGACGGCCCACTAATTCTCAGCAGAACTGAGCATAAGAGCCATCAATCGTCGGTTGAATGGAGCCCGCAGCGACCCGCCCTCCCTTTCTCTACGGCTAGAAAGAAACTTCTGCCACAAACAAGGTCCGTCGCAACGACGCGGCCATTGAGCCATCAGCTCGGTGTCAGGGTGAAACGGAGAGACCCACAACAACAACAACCTTTATGACAGTCTCCGAGGAGATTTCACAGACAAACACGTGAGAATGCGCGGAAAATGTTCCTTGAAATCGCCATAGCGAATAGAGAAAAGATGGTAAATAAAACACTGGAACTAGCTCCACAATTCTGGATACATTGAGAATCATGATTTTGTTTGTTTAACATAAAGATCACGAAATAGAGCGAGTTTTTAATATAAAATCAGGTCGAGTGAATGATTCAATGACTCACTCATAAAGACTTGTTTCATTGTTGGATGAATCAACATTTTTTAACAATTTTTTTGAATGAATGATTCAATGACATTTTTTACCAGTCAATTGTCGCCACCTACTGGTGTAATGATGTAATTGATACAATCTAAATTTGAAGCTACTTTAAAAAGTTGATTAATCCATTTTGATCGCTTTTGTTTTAATATAAAATCAGGTCGAGTGAATGATTCAATGACTCACTCATAAAGACTTGTTTCATTATTGGATGAATCAACGTTTTTGAAAAATTTTTTTGAATCAATGACATTTTTTACCAGTCAATTGTCGCCACCTACTGGTGTAATGATGTAATCGATACAATTAAATTTGAAGCTACTTTAAAAAGTTGATTTACTCCATTTTGATCGCTACCGTATCAGTGTTTATATCTGAACTATAAACTTATCCCAGTACATCATTTGAATTGTTGTAACATAGAATTAATGATTTTGTGTGGTTGAAAAGATTGTTTGTGAAGCCGTTTCCTCAAAAGTTAATTTGAAATGTCCACCAAAGCTGCATTTATGTGATCAAAAATACAGTAAAAATGTGAAATATTATTACAATTTCAAATAACTAGTTTCTGTAAGCATATATTCTAATATATAATTTATATCCAGTGATCAAAGCTGAATTTTCAGCATCATTACGCCAGTCTTCAGAGTCACATGATCCTTTAGAAATCATTTCTAATATCCTGATTTGCTGCTCAAGAAACATTTATGACTATTACCACTCTTTGTGGAAACTTTGATAAATAGAAAGTTGACTAAACTTAATATTTAAAAGTCATCGCAAACACTTATTTTAAGTTGAAACAAAAGTAGAAAAAAATACAAATGTGTTGAATTAAATGCACATTTAATTAGGGGACTTGCATGCCCAATTATTAACCATATCAGAATGTATAAACGTTCCAAATTCTATAGAATTGCTAAGAATCAGTGCAGAAAATGTATGTGTTAATACTCTGTAAACATTCATAGACCAATCATTTCGTGGAATATTTCAGCTGAACAAATCCAGATCTGAACCGAACCCTCGGCGTGTTCACGAGCGCCACATGTGATGCACGACAGTCCCGTGCGAGAGATAAGGCCTGCAGAATATCACTGTTTATGTACGGCATTCCGACCATGCGGCTCGGGCCCAGATAACGCTTATCTGCGAAGGTAAACAAACGGCACGGCGAGAACAGCCAGACTTTTCTCCAGCACGAGACTCCCTCTCTTCGCGCTCTTCAAACACTGTTGCCTCATTTGAGAAAATAATAGAATTGGATATGTAACAATAACAAACCTGGGAAATTATCCAAGGCTTGCCAAGCAAGCGTTTCATTTGCAATTACAGAGCGTTTCTGGCAATGTACATGACACTCTGTGGACTCAGAGTGAAACACGAGACCCTGAAAACGTCCCTCAGAGAACGACGACGCGTGATGAAGAGGAAGATGAGCATGCAGAAGTATTTCTCACAAAGACTACGCAGCAACTGCAAAAGCCTTTGAGGTTTTAATTCATTCTGAACTCAATAACACCCACTCTCCATCTCCAAAATGAAGGTTTGTCGTCTTTAAAGCTCACATTCTTATGAATTCCACACACCTACATTAAAATATATAAAAATAATCACCAAATACAAATAAAAAAAACGAGGCCTGAGTTAAAGCGAGCTGGCTTTTTCTTTATTCTCAAGAGCCCCTAAATAAAAGAGTAAAAAAAAAACACACATTATCTAAAGACCTTGAAAATCAAAGTTCATCGTGCAGTGCGACTGAAGAAACGCTTTAGACACCAAAGAAAAATGATCTAATGTTCATTCACTCTAAAAAACGCTGGATTAAAAACAACCAACGATGGATTGAAAATGGACAAACCCAGCGATTGGGTTGTTTTAACCCCGTGGTTGGGTTAAATGTGCTGGGCAGTTTAATTTAACTCAAACATTGTTTAAAAATTACTACATGACTGGCTTAAAATGAACCCAAAATAGGCTGGAAATTAAAAATCAGACACAATTACTGGAGGGAACAGTAATACTCAAAACGTGAACATTTATTAATAAGCCATTTAATAAATGTTTATTGTTTATTATTCATTAAACGTGAATAAATGTTACTTTATTAAACGTGAATAAATGTTACTTTATTAAACGTGAATAAATGTTACTTTATTAAACGTGAATAAATGTTACTTTATTAAACGTGAATAAATGTTACTTTATTAAACGTGAATAAATGTTAATTTATTAAACGTGAATAAATGTTAATTTATTAAACACGAATAAATGTTAATTTATTAAACACGAATAAATGTTAATTTATTGATGTTAATTTATTAAACACGAATAAATGTTAATTTATTAAACATGAATAAATGTTAATTTATTAAACATAAATAAATGTTAATTTATTAAACACGAACAAATGTTAATTTATTAAACACGAACAAATGTTAATTTATTAAACATGAATAAATGTTAATTCATTAAACGTTAATAAATGTTAATTTATTAAACGTGAACAAACGTTAATTTATTAAACGTGAACAAATGTTAATTTATTAAACACGAATAAATGTTAATTTATTAAACATGAATAAATGTTAATTTATTAAACATGAATAAATGTTAATTTATTAAATGTTAATAAATGTTAATTTCCAACTTATTTTGGGTTCATTTTAATCAAATATTAGTCAATTTTAAACAATAGTTGGGTGAAATAAAACTAAATAGATAAATGAAATACCCAGCAGGTTAGGCAAACATTTAACCCAACCACTAGGTTAAAACAACCTGATCGTTGGGTTTGTCCATATTTAACCCAACTTTAACCCAGCACATTGGGCAAACGTTTAACCAAACCACTAGGTTAAAACAACCCGATCGCTGGGTTTGTCCATATTTAACCCAACTTTAACCCAGCATGTTGGTCAAACATTTAACCCAACCACTAGGTTAAAAATAACCCAATTCGTGGGTTATTCCATTTTCAACCCAACTTTGGTTGTTTTTAACCCAGTGTAGATTATAAACATCTATAGTTACTAGTTAGTGGTGTTTGTCGAGACAAGCGTAACTATTACTACAGCTGAAACTGCTTTAGCCAAACTTGCAACACTTGATATTAAACTTGCACTGGACAATAAAAATGTTCAAGACTTAAAAATCCCAGAGCTATATTTAGAGCCCAGGATATCTCAAAGACTTAAAGTCCTATTTTGATCTACTATACTCAATCTCTGGCATAATCAGTCATTACGATTGTTTAATGTGGTTACAGGACGATCCATCATTCCTTGAAATGATTTCCAAAATTAAGAACAAGCTTCTGCAAATCTGCCGTCCAACAGTTTAGTGAGAATGGAGCTTTTAAATAAATCTCTTTGTTAAAGCTCATATTGATCGTCTGTGGCCCAGAATGACTGGTGCATTATGGGTAATGATCTAGCCAGCCAAAGATATTCTACCTGAATGCAACCATTTTGATCTTCACTTATGAAATTAGCTCAGATTTCACACGTTGGTTTCAAGCATCTGAAACAGATCAGAATGAAAGTCGGGAGGAATCATTTATCAATTCTCCACACACACGAATCGAGCAAATCCCAGCGTACCATCTCGGTGTTTGGATAACATTTCACATTCTAACGCAAGGATCTGAGACAGCAAAAAAAAATGGAAAAAACAAGAGATTGTCCCGCTCATGAAGTCCACTCAATACACGATTTGAATGCGGTTCAGTTAAACAGATTCGTATAAAGGACTGTGTGTTCGGCTCAATGTGAAGCTCTCAGCATGCATATGGCTGTTTTACATAATCACAAACTATGTTACGGGCTCAAACACGTCCTACAACAGGACAATCTGTGCCTTCATACCTCATAAAACATTTGCAATGAAACTTAATGTTCAACAACCTCTAACTTCAACTGTGATTCTTTAATTGACACGATCTCAACTGGAACAGATGCGACTCAAAGAAAACCCCAATGCTCGTCACGACAGATGATGGATTAAACGCTCATTATTTGGAGTTTTTGATGTTATTGGCCCCGCTTGCCCATTAACGAAAGCCTAGATTTCAGATTTAGGTTTAAATGTAAAATTCGATTTTACTCTACACAGTAAAAATGATGTACGGAATTGTTGAGGAAAGGTAAAAATTCAATGCAACATCATGTCAGTTTGAAATTGTTCACTAAACAAAATCAACCAGTAAGTTTAAGGCAACTCCAGATTTCTTGTTGACCAAATTTTCCTTTAGTAACAATAAATCAATCATCCTGGTCGCCTTGTATTTAGTCATGTTGCAGCAGGAGCAAGCAAAAATATCTGGAATGTAGTTTTAAAATGTTGCATATACACTTGGCAAGCAAACATCAGGAATGGAGACAATCAATGAATGTAAAAACATGAGCTCTGAACATCACAACACAAAAAAACATCTACAACAAGACTGACAAAAATCATCTTATCGACAGTAAAAATCACACTCATTTATTAAAGCTGCAATGAACTCACAAATTCGTCAATATTGGTCAGTCATATTTCTACCTATAAACTGGAAAACATGTGGCTTTTTCATGGTGTGTGGAAATATAAACTTTCTATAGCACTATAGAAACTGACCGTCAAAACAAATCTTGGAAAAAAAAAAACAAGAAAACATGAGACAGACCGCTTTCTGGATGTTAATTCGTGAGAAACTCACCTCAAACAGAATATTCCTGACGGATCAACACTTCAGACTGTTTGGGATTAAATCCCATTCAAATTCCATCAAACAACTTAAAACCTCAATCACAGGGTCCTGATCCGAGCGGAGAACGGATTCACATGAACCCCGACCTCTGTGTGCACGTCAACCCAAGCCATCGACTTTTTCAAAGATTATTAGAGTACATTGAGAAAGAAAAACACATGACTAAGTAAACCTGTACATTGAACACCTATTGGAGTAAAAAAAATTGTAAACATTTTATGCAAAACAGCCAATTTTTCTTAAGTGTGTTAATCCCAGTTTATGGAATTACATTGTAAATAAAGATTTTTTTGACGTTGTAAATAAAACAAATTTCGTTTTACAAGAAAATATAAGTTTGGCGCTTTTACTCGATTTTGCGTTCAATGAGTTGCGTACGTATTCTTCGTAAATGTTTGCGATATTTACTCATTTCTGAGTGAAAGCTGTGGTTCCACCATTTTTTTTTCCAGTGTGGTGTCGATTGACTTGGTAAACACCACAAGAAAAACACATACTGTTGCTTTAAATCCCAGTTCTTGCTTCAGGCGACCCATCCCCCATTTCTCACACTCTCTCTCTCTCTCTCTCTCTTTCTCTCTCTCTCTCGCTCAACCAGCCCCCCACCCCCACCCCCACCCATGCGCCACAGCTTACATCCATAACGCAACATGCAAACCACCGTATCTCCCTCTGGATGATCCCGTGGCAGCTGTACGTCTCCGCTGATTGGAGCGCTGATGGACTATACGGTGGCCATTTCAGTCCAGAGAGGAATTCCACTCCACCCTCCCCCCATCTAACCATGTGGTCAATCCTTTGAACAAACCCAACACCACACACACACACACACACACACACACACACACACACACACACACCACATACAAGACATTTCGCGGTCAGAAATGCGGCGGCCCTCCGAGGGGAACGTTCACCAGAAACACACGGATGTACAGGGAAACCAATCCCCCTAACCAACCTTTCAAACATGCAAAAACTCGACGTCGATCTTGAGCAGATATGAGCAGTAAATGGAGCATCAAGGGTAATTTGTTTGCTCCAATAGAAGGGTGTTTAAAAGCCACACCGCCCTGCTTTTCTTTTTATGGCACCCTCCGCTCAGCCAGGGGAATCTTGGAATGCTCTACGCAAAGACTATTACACAACACACACACACACACACACAACAGCCAAAACATCAGGCTTTATGAGCCCTCGCGGCATCGCAAAAGCATCGAACAATGACAGAGACCAACAGGAACAAGTCAGGGTCACATTTCACCCAGAAATCAGAAGCGAAACTCAAGAAACGATGTTCTGCATTAAGAAAATGAAGGCATTGTTTGCATTGTGATGCTATTTTCATGACAAATCAGAATATTTTCCCAAGATTCTAATGATTCTAAAGCAAAAAAAGAGTGATTCTAATTACTATACACTGAAAAGAATTGGTGTAGGATTTACTTTGAATCAATTTTCACTCTGAAACTGCAAGTAAACCACATATAAATGACAAGAAAGGCATTGAATTAAATGTAAAAATGTGAACTAGAAAGACTGAAAGAATATTTTCTCGTCAAATGTTTTATTTACAACATTGAAAAGTATTTTTTTGCAGTGTAATAGCATAACAGAAAATGCTTTTATCATTTAATTTAAAAATAATAATAAAAAACTTACAATAAATACTACAATGATGTAAACTTCACAAATGTAGCATATATATATATATATATATATTTAGTGGTCAACCAATATGGACTTTTTAATGGGGCAAAACATTATCTTGAGAACAGGGTGTTTGATATATAGTAATAAAATACAATGACAGTCGTAAAAATTGACAAGAAACTAAAAATTCCATTAATCCAATAAGAAAAAACTAACGTCAAAGAGAGCAAATACCAGCTACATATTCTGCATTACAAAATAGTTTTGGCGGGAAATATGTTTTAGAAGACGATTTTATCAAAATCAGGCATTTAACAAGCGGTTCCTCAAGGTTTCTGACAGGTTTTGTGACATTCACTGGCGTTTCTACGGTGTCTCATTTGAAAAAAATGCAAGTCAGTATATTTCTGTTGCATTACTGGTGAAGTAAGATCATTTTTCAAGACATTAATCACAAAATTAAGCAGAACTACAGTAAATCTACATCAAATTTACTGACAATAGAACAGGGTAAAACAGAGCTACCAACTTCTGTTGAACCAAAAACACATATCATGTGTTCCAAAAGTTGCTTTCTAACAGAATTTCGAATAACTTTCGTACAACAACCTCGTGTTGTTTCTTACAGTATGAAGCGTATACTAACGTTGCTTTTGGACAATCATAAAAAGGCCAGTTGCTGTCCTTCTGCTGAACCTGGTAAACCAGATGAGGCTTGCTGGTTAAGCAGGTTAGGAACACAACACAACATATGCTGGTCTGTTCGACATCGAGCTCAAAGACTCATTATTTTCACAAAACAGAAACTTCACACTCCTCAGAGACGCCATGAGCGTTTATTACCGTTTAACTACCATTTCTGTTCATTGAAATAAAGCTGAAATGGAGAAAAATGAATAAATATTAGTTGAAAAACTTAAATAAAACAAATTAAAAATGAAATAAGTTGAAGTTGAAGCACTAAAATGATTAAATTGTAAAATAAATAAAATAAAAATAAACAGACTAAAATTAAAACAAAATTTAAAAAGCAATATAAAAATAAAAAGGACAAATTGTGCCGATAGCCTCGTGGGCAGCACCGACATATAGCGCCGTTGTGCTTTGGAGTCCCGTTTTGCGGATCTTTCCCGATCCCGTCCCCCTTCTCTCTCGTTCTCCCATGCACTCTCTACTATCCGATCATATTAAAAGGCAAAACCCACCAAAAATAAATCTTTAAAAAAGCACATAATGAAAACAAATAAAATTGGCATGAAAACTAAAAATGCACAAATAAAAGCAAATTCCTAATATTGAAATAAAAGACTAAAATAATACTGCATCTGAGGCACAAAACCTAAAAAAAAAACATATTATTATTAATAACAACATTATTTATTTTTAGAATTCCCAATGTTTTTTGCCAAATTCCTGGGAATTCTGTCCCTGAAATGGAAATAATGTATCCATATCTCTGACAGCATGAGAAATATTTACTCAGAGATCATTTATTAAACTGCAGTGATGTTAAATGTTATTTAATCTGAATTCTGCACGATATTGAGCTGTATAGATCCACCCCTCCCCCCCAAAACCCTCCAACACAACAAAGCCACAGTCCACAAGCAGACAAACACACATTTACTGCATAAACATAAGACTTTATGAGCATCTGAAGGATGTGTGATGGACTGAGGAATATGAGAGGAGTAAACCCTTTTAAGACACTGCCACAAATCACAACTCCCACTTAATAACTATCCACATTTAACATGGACGCAGAAATCATTTCCACCAGATCCGATTCATAAATGACAAGTATCAAAAATCCTTGTGTTATTGCTGAGGACAGTTATGAATGAAGGATTTCGAGCTTTACTCATACTCATAAATCACAAACACTGTCAATATCGCTATTTTTCATCAAACGCTGATGGAACTCAAACACGTTTCCCAGTGACAGGCGCGCTTTAGCGGTAAAAAAGTCCAGCGCATCCCATCGAAAGCATGTGTAAAGTCGGAGGTCTTGAGAAATGCATTCATGCAAACTCACTCAAGTCTTGTCAAAGCAATAAATGAGCGCTTACCTGCACAAAAAGTTCCCAGAAGAAGTGCAAAAGTCAGCCAGGAAGCGAACATATTCCTCTAATGGCACAAAAACACCCCAGATTTTCTCCTTTTCAGTGTCTTCTGCTTTGCACACATTTAAAACGATCGGGGGGAAACACACACACACATGCACACACTCAAACACACACTCACACACACACAGGAGCCCGAGTGACCGTCGGCCTGATGTCCACCCAATCAAACTTTAACATATGCAGAAATCCATCAGGAAAAGCGGCTATTCCAACAGAAACGCCTTCCGGCAGGAAATAATGAGTGATTTCCACCCAAAGCCTGTCCGTGTGCGAAGCTTCTCCCGTTCAGAGTGAGAATGGCTGGACAGGGTCCGATTCTGACATGCTCGGAACTGAACTGAGTCCAAAATGGCTTCGGAGAGCGGAACGCAGCCAGCAGGGAAACCAATTTTCCAGTTCTACTAAGGCGAAGTATCGGCTCATGAATATTAATTACGCAGCGTGACGCGCGCTCCCTCATTGGCGGAGTTCTGGGCAGCCTGCTGAGAAGGCCAGGCTCATGAATATTAAAGAGATTCCGTGACTGGAAAGTTGCCGGTCGACGTCAGCACCATCTCATTAATATTCATGAGCGGTGGCCTCGCTGTAGTAGGATTGGGAATTTCGCAGCAGGAAAACCCGGATGTTGAAACACAAAGAGAGAAATGCAAAGCCTTTGAGCCCATATGCTCAGGCTACACAAATGCACACACATACTGCTGATTTAAAGGCCAACACTGCAGCATTTTAGTGCGAATATGAATGGGAAAGTGCTTTATTTTTGTTATGCAATATATAATTTCTTGTTGTTTCGATTCGGGGTGAATTGAATGATTCACTACACCTTTCGGAAGCATAATTCCAAACTAAATTTGCAAAAAGAAATGAACCATTACTCATGAAAGCAGCTAAAGCTGTTACAATAATGGAGAAGTAGGATCATATTTCAAGATAACAATCTCAAAATAAAAACTGCATGAAGTTTTATACTTAAAACGAAATATTTGGAGCTTTTATAATCACAGAATGTAAATGTTCTCAATCACACACTTGAAGTCGTCGTGTCAAGTGAGCCAGCGCAGATGACAATAAACATCCTTGAAGAACGAGTGATGAAGCACAAACTCTCTGACTTCTGACAGCAAAACACTCCAAACAAGCCTGTGCATCCATACTTCTCATGAACATTATAATAAATCAGAGCTTATTAACGCACAGAAAGTCCTCTAGATTTGCTGCATCAAACACAGGGACATTTTTCAGTTGAGAGCTCTTATAACTATTTTGAAAGAAATATATGAAACTGTATGTCTGGAGTGTGGAATATGATCCTCTCATCCTCTTTAAATGATACTTTGTTATAAAATATTTAGCAAATATTTTTCCTGATCATATAAATATACCGTAAAAGTTGGTAATCAAACTTTTTAGAATGACCCAGCACATGGTAAAAAATAATAAAAAATAACCCAATAAAATGACCCAACAGGCTGAACCCAGCACTTTTTAGAATGACCCAGCACATGGTAAAAAATAATAAAAAATAACCCAATAAAATGACCCAACAGCCTGAACCCAGCACTTTTTAGAATGACCCAGCACATGGTAAAAAATAATAAAAAATAACCCAATAAAATGACCCAACAGCCTGAACCCAGCACTTTTTAGAATGACCCAGCACATGGTAAAAAATAATAAAAAATAACCCAATAAAATGACCCAACAGGCTGAACCCAGCATTTTTTAGAGTGACCCAGCACATGGTAAAAATAATAAAAAAATAACCCAATAAAATGACCCAACAGGCTGAACCCAGCATTTTTTAGAGTGACCCAGCACATGGTAAAAATAATAAAAAAAATAAAAAAAACAATAACCCAATAAAATGACCCAACAGGCTGAACTTAGAATTTGGGTTAAAGAAATAATCCAGCATTTTTTAGAATGAACCAGCACATGGTAAAAATAATAATAATAATAATAATAATAATAATAAAACAATTAACCCAATAAAATGACCCAACAGGCTGAACCCAGTATTTGGGTTAAAGAAATAACCCTGCATTTTTCAAAGTGACCCAGCATATGGTAAAAAAATATTAAAAATAACCCAATAAAATGACCCAACAAGCTGAACAAAGCATTTGGGTTAAAGAAATAATCCAGCATTTTTTAGAGTGACCCAGCACATGGTAAAAATAATAAAAAAACAAAAAAACAATAACCCAATAAAATGACCCAACAGGCTGAACTTAGAATTTGGGTTAAAGAAATAATACAGCATGTTTTAGAATGACCCAGCACATGGTAAAAATAATAATAATAATAATAAAAATAAAAACAATTAACCCAATAAAATGACCCAACAGGCTGAACTTAGAATTTGGGTTAAAGAAATAATACAGCATGTTTTAGAATGACCCAGCACATGGTAAAAATAATAATAATAATAATAAAAATAAAAACAATTAACCCAATAAAATGACCCAACAAGCTGAACCCAGCATTTGGGTTAAAGAAATAACCCAGCATTTTTCAAAGTGACCCAGCATATGGTAAAAAAATATTAAAAATAACCCAATAAAATGACCCAACAAGCTGAACAAAGCATTTGGGTTAAAGAAATAATCCAGCATTTTTTAGAATGACCCAGCACATGGTAAAAAATAATAAAAAATAACCCAATAAAATGACCCAACAGCCTGAACCCAGCACTTTTTAGAGTGACCCAGCACATGGTAAAAATAATAATAATAATAAAAAAAAACAATAACCCAATAAAATGACCCAACAGGCTGAACCCAGTATTTGGGTTAAAGAAATAACCCAGCATTTTTCAAAGTGACCCGGCATATGGTAAAAAAATATTAACAATAACCCAATAAAATGACCCAACAAGCTGAACAAAGCATTTGGGTTAAAGAAATAATCCAGCATTTTTTAAAGTGACCCAGCACATGGTAAAAATAATTTAAAAAAATAACCCAATAAAATGACCCAACAGGCTGAACCCAGCATTTTTTAGAATGACCCAGCACATGGTAAAAATAATAAAAATAAAAAAAAAACAATAACCCAATAAAATGACTCAAGAGGCTGAACTTAGAATTTGGGTTAAAGAAATAATCCAGCATTTTTTAGAATGACCCAGCACATGGTAAAAATAATAATAATAATAATAATAAAAACAATAACCCAATAAAATGACTCAACAGGCTGAACCCAGTATTTGGGTTAAAGAAATAATCCAGCATTTTTCAAAGTGACCCAGCATATGGTAAAAAAATATTAAAAATAACCCAATAAAATGACCCAACAAGCTGAACGAAGCATTTGGGTTAAAGAAATAATCCAGCATTTTTTAGAGTGACCCAGTACATGGTAAAAATAATAAAAATAAAAAAAAAACAATAACCCAATAAAATGACCCAACAGGCTGAACTTAGAATTTGATTTAAAGAAATAATACAGCATTTTTTAGAATGACCCAGCACATGGTAAAAATAATAATAATAATAATAATAATAATAATAATAAAACAATTAACCCAATAAAATGACCCAACAAGCTGAACCCAGCATTTGGGTTAAAGAAATAATCCAGCATTTTTCAAAGTGACCCAGCATATGGTAAAAAAATATTCAAAATAACCCAATAAATTGACCCAACAGGCTGAACCCAGCATCTTTCAGAGTGTACCAATATATTTCATTTGCTCTTAACTTGCAATATTTGAGTAAGCTAATTCATTCATTTACCTTAAAATATCATGTAATCTCAACTTAAATATTTTAGTTGTAGAAACAGAAATTTCTGATTAATAAATGTTCACCTTTTGACTATTATTGTTGCCTCTAGTAATTATGTGTCTGATTTTGATCATTTTAAGCCAACGATATATTAATTTTTAAACAATAGTTGAGTTAAATAAAACTGCCCAGCACATTGGGTCAAACATTTAACCCAACCGCTGGGTTACAACTACCCAATAGCTGCGTATGTCCATTTTCAACCCAGCCTGGGTTGTTTTTAACTCAACATTGTTCTTTAAGAATGTTCTGAAAACATTAGCACAAAAATGCTATTTATTCATCAGTTGTGGAATGTGTTTCTGAGACTTTTGTCACGTTTGAAATGTCACTATTTGTTTCGGAATGTTCAGAGAACAGTCAAAAGTCATAAAATGTGTGAAGATGATAAAATGGAATGTTTCCTTAAAGTTAAAAAAAACTGGACATTTGGAACGTTTTAATGAGAACGTTAGTAAAACATTCTAAAAACATATTTTGTAATGTTTCACTTCACGCATCTAAAAGACACCAGAAACTTTTACAGGAATGATTGTTTTCAAAAAGACTTAAAGCTCTCGGCTAATTAGAAATAAAAAAAAATATTTTTGTTTTTTGTCATAAACTTATAAACCAAGTTAAGAAGCTATTAAGTAAGCAAATATAGCTTGTAAAATTAGTTTTAATCAGGCTGTTTTGCAGATTTACCAATGCATGGCAAATTATGTGTCAAAATATATTCTGTGTAATTACTGTTGACACTGAACCACTTCCACACACTGAATCGCTTCCACAAACGCTAAGCTGTTATTTTGATAATTACATTGTTGTGAAGAATCAGACCCTCGTGTCATGGCAAAGAAAAGACCAACTTCACAGCAATATAAACACAACTGTAAATACAAACAGAGCTCTTTTCAGAGCGTTCGTGCAGCTGTGCGTCCGTCTCGATGGTTATTCCTCACACTGACAGCAGTGACATTAGAGGAACTGAGAGCGGCGCTTTTAAAACGACACGGGCCTGCTCAGATTGAGAGATGAGCCGCTCCCAAACTCTGCTAAGAAGGTCTGCCAAGCAGCACTTAGCCAAATAAAATATATGACAACCTGGGTATAGAGTCATTACAGTCGGCCACATGATTCAACACAAACTCCAACACTATTACTGCATCGCTTCCTCTCACAGAGATCGCATTGATCGCTGATCACCGCTGCCAAGAGACTGCAAAAGCTTCACATTCCCTGGAAAAATGACCGTTTGCTTCTCTATAACACACTAAAGTGCTCAACCAAGCATTTATTTGATCAAAAATATAGTGAGATTACAACTTGGTTTCTGTTTATTCTCATCATCACTTTAGAATGATTTCTGAAGGGTCATGTGACTCTGAAGACTGGAGTGATGATGATGAAATTCAGCTTTGATCACTGGATATAAATTATATTTTACTATATATTCACTTGGAAATGAGACATTTTAATTTGTAAAAATATTTCAGATTTTTACTGTATTTTTGATCAAATAAATGCAGCATATCAGAATGATTTCTGAAGGATCATGTGACTCTGAAGACTGGAGTAATGATGCTGAAAATTCAGCTTTGATCACGGTATATAAATTACATTTTACTACATATTCATGTAGAAAACAGCTGTTTTAAATTGTAAAAATATATCAAATGTTTACTGCATTTTATATTAGATAAATGCAGACTTGGTGAGTATAAATATATATGAGAGACCAAACTAACTGTATCATTCACAATCCAATGCATTTACTTCTCTAATTTAGAAGTAATGAAAAAATGGCATGATTCTCCAGTGATGATGTAATGCTGGAAAAAAAAAGGGTCATTTCAGAGGTGAGACACATTTTTAAACCGCTTCTTACGCAATGATAACAGGCACTCGAAGAAGAAATCAGTGCTTCTCTTGTTCAAATCAACACCGCGCCGCTTTCTTAATTAGTCAGGGTTGTAAGTTTCGGATCAGGCCGGCTGTTTTCCTCTTCAAGGGCACTAAATCCCGGGCACTGGAAAATGACGGAGACGCCACCCAGGTTAATGGAATCTCAGCTCTTAAAAAGTCCTGAAAGCCATGTAAAAACAGGTGTAAATCCGGTTGCCATGACGACGGCAACCCTCCAGTCGTTCTGGAAAAGAAACCCCTTTAAACTCGACATATGCGCGTTCATCGACACACATCTGGAGGGGATTTAATGTCAGTCCAATTCATTTTGAAAATAAAGTCATTGCTTACAACTTTTACACAGAATAAAGGCTTTAGTCTAAAGCAGAAATGGAGCTGTTTCTTATCTATTTATTAATATTAATGCAGTTATTATTGTGTAAAAGTTATTTTATCAGAGTTATCAGAGAGAAATGCCCAATTTCTGAGATTTTTAGTTCTACAAAATGGCATAAATGATGAAGGTTCTCAGTGTCTGCCACAAATTAATTGATGACTATTTTCATTATCAATTTGTATCAGTTTTATTAATAAACTTCATAAATGCTAATTTTGTACATTAAGCTCGAAATTTGAGAAACTGAGAAATTGTATGCAGCACTTTTTTAATGTTAGATTTTATTTAATTATTTCAATTCTTAATAAATATATATTTATATTTTCATACTTATAGTAGGACTATTTTTTTCATAATATTATGAATATACAATAATATGAATTATGCATTTTTTTTTAAATAAATTTAGCTCATCTGCTAGAGAATGGCAAAGTAAAATATTATTTATATATAATTTATTTTATATAGATTTTTTAATTTTCCATATTTTTGCTTAATTTTAAGACCCGAAAGAGTTAAATATTACATAGGTTAAATATTAAATGTTAAAAAGGTTAAATATTATTTATGTAAATTATATATATATATATATATGTGTGTGTGTGTATATATATATATATATATATGTGTGTGTGTGTATATATTATATATATATATATATATACATATATATATTAATATAATATATATATATATATTTAATATAATATATATATATATATATATAATATATACACACACACACACATATATATATATATATATATATATATATATATATATATATATATATATATATGTACATGTAGAGCTGAAAGATAACTCTTCTGAATCTAGCTTGAGATTTTTTATGTAGCTCAAGCGGTCGAGCACGACTCTCCACTGACGGATGGACTCTCAGGGAATGTACATACTGATAAAATATATATCTAGAATGCACTTTAAAATGCTTTTTGAATAAAAGCACCTGGCAGATGCATAGAAGCAAATGCACGGTCAACAACAGCGAGAATCTGCGGGGATGAACAGAATGAAGTCAATGCGCTCGGTCATTCTCACTGTCCTTCCTCATCTCTGTAGAAGCAGCCTTGATCAAAAGCACTTCCACTGCGTGAATATAAAGCGCCGCGACCTTCAGACTCTCACACGCCGACGACCTGCAACTCATACGAAGCCGCTGTGGCCCGTCATATAGAAAGCTTTCACTGCGGCTGATCAATGCTTTCAGAGGAGATGTGACAAAATGTTTCAAAAATAAACTGAGAGTGAACACTGAGGCGAACAGGTGGAAACACACACTGAAGCTCAGCGCTGTGTTAATGGGATCTCTCTCAGTGCACTGATTTCAGCTTTGGGCGACACCGTGACTCTGAACTGAGGACAAAAGAGCCATGAATAAGAAATGTCCTATAAGGACAGACGGGTCGCCCCCCTGAGCACGAGACGAGCGCTAATAAAGTCTCTCGTATGATGAAAAATGAGTACGGGTGCTGCATGTGCGCTGAGCTGGAGGACGCTTTCCAGGGCTTTTCCAGGGTTGAAATTAGAAGAAGTGGAGATGACACAAAAGTCATTTTAAAGACTGATTAAATCACTGAATCCTACAAATTACACAAAAAACTATCAAAAACACAGCGCTGCTTCATATAAACCAGTTTCTTATGAATCACTCGAGACCCTCTGTTTTCATTTCAGTCATTTATATATATATATATATATATATATATATATATATACATATATATATATATATACAGCGCTGGGTAGGTTACTTTTAAAATGTATTTCACTACAGACAAAATACATGCTTTAAAAAGTCATTTGTAACGTATTTCGTTACATTACTCAAGTTTAGTAACTTAATCTAAATACTTTAGAATACTTTGGAATACTAATAAGTGTGGAACAAACACAAAAAAGGTCATTGCAAGTTTTTATCTCACAATTCTGACTTTTTCCCTCAGAATTGTGTGATATAAAGTTGCAGTTGTGAGTTATAAAGTCAGAATTATGAGATATAAACTCACAATATTGAGAAAAGTCAGAATTATGAGATATAAACTCACAATATTGAGAAAAGTCAGAATTATGAGATATAAACTCGCAATATTGAGAAAAGTCAGAATTATGAGATATAAACTCACAATATTGAGAAAAGTCAGAATTATGAGATATAAACTGACAATGTTCAGAAAAGTCAGAATTATGAAATATAAACTCACAATATTGAGAAAAGTCAGAATTATGAGATATAAATTCACAATATTGAGAAAAGTCAGAATTATGAGATATAAACTCACAATATTGAGAAAAGTCAGAATTATGAGATATAAACTCACATACTAAATTCACAATTGCAAGAAAAAAAGTCAGTATTGCAAGTTTATATCTCCCAATTCTGACTTTATAACTTGCAACTGTGAGTTTAAATCTCGCAATTCTGAGAAAAAGAAGTCAGAATTGTGAAATGCAAACTCACAATTGTGAGGGAAAAAAACAATTGTGAGAAAAAGTTGCAGTGATGAGTGAATAATAAAATGATATATATAAATATATATAAATTACGTGTTTACATTCCATCTCCGTTAACCCAACAAACACAGCCCCGATCACGGCGTTTTCCATCACCGGTTTTCAGCGTTTGTAAATGCCGTGCTGCTTCAGAGTTCCTATTCCCGGTGCAAATGCAACTAGGATCATGACAATTAGTTCTCGGGGAACTATCGTAGTGGCCAGTTCCTAATATATTAAAGCATCTTTTGTGTTTCCATGGTTTCTACAAAATAAAAGCAGTAATCGAGGGTATGATGTCATTAGTAGGTGATGCATGGACACGGTCCGTGTCCAGCTTATTTCTCCGGATTTAAACATTCTTGGAAGCATTTGGGATAATGTAAGTACACAAGTACACACATAACACTGCTCTAGTGATTTTTGGATATTTTAATCCAAAAATCTTACATATTGTGCCTTTAATGGGAACATTAGCAGATTTTTTAGAAAAAATAAACATTAAATTACTCTAAAATGTTCTCTTTTCACTTTATTTTTTAAACCTGAAGGAGTCGCGCTGTTGATATGTTGTGGTGTGTGTTTTAACGGGAGATCTATATTTGTCTGACTCAAGGCTTCAAACGGTTCAATCATCTGTTACACCAACAGGATTGAATCTGTAAACAATGTCAAACGATTTCCTCCGGAAAGCATCTCTCGACTGAAACCGGCCGTCGTGTTCCTCGTGTATGAGGGGGGCGTGTGAAGTCTGGAGTAAACGATCTCGCTGAATATAATCTCATCATTACTGAATTTACTGTGTGCGTTTTTGACCCGGTGGTGTCCGCGGCGATGACTGTGTAATGACTGTGTTTGGTCATTAAGCACTGCAGAGGAGAGTGAAGAACACAGAGGTCACTGTCCTCACGAGTGACAGAGCGCTGGCCGCTGGACACAATTACTGCCCCGCACAACACTGAGTGTGTGAGACGCCTTCAGCGTGACCGAGAGGAATCACTCTGTGTGCTTGTTAGTGAGGGAAGAGGAAACTATAGGTCACATGAGATTTACATGTGGAGAGGCAATAAATGTGTGAACGCACTATATATACGCTTGACAAAGCTAACATACTGATCTCGTATTTAAGCTGCTTCTTCTTCTTCGGAGAACAAATGTTAAACCGTATCTCCTCCTGGAGCTTTCAAGCTACATCCACCAAACTCGGGACAGACCTTCAGACTGTTCTGACTCTGGTTGCTGTGTCTTTTCAAGCTGATCGGATTTTCGTTATCTACAAAAAGACCCATAGACTTTCATTGAAGCGGCGTGTTAAAACATGGGAAACATGCTATCAACATGCTAACAATGCGCTATAACATGCTAGCAACATGCTAATCATGCTAACCTGCTATCAACATGCTAATCATGTGAATGACACGTTAAAACATGCTAGAAAAATGTTAAAACATGTTAGCAACATGATAACACGTGTTAGCAACATGTTAAATTATGTTAGCAACATGATAACACGTCTTAGCAGCATGTTAAATTATGTTAGCAACATGATAGCACATGCTAGCAACATGCTAAATTATGTTAGCAACATGCTAGCAACATGCTAAAAAGTGCTATCGTTTTAAAACATGCTAGCATGGGAAACATGCTATCAACATACTAACAATGTGCTATAACATGCTAGCAACATGCTAATCATGCTAACCTGCTATCGACATGCTAATCATGCATTATAAAATGTGCCAGTAACATGTTAAATTGGGTTAGCAACATGCTAGCAACATGCTAATCATGTTAAAACCATAGGCAACATGCAAAAAAAGCTAAAACGTTCCAGCAATGTGTTAAAACATGCTAGCAACATGTTATATCATGTTAAAAACAGGGTAATAATTCTAGAAAAATGCAAAAACATGCTATCAATGTGCTAAATAATGCTAGCAACATGCTGAAACATGTTAGCAATCCATTAAGTCATGGTTGCGACATGTTAAAACATGCTAGTAACATGGCTCATTTTTTACTTTCTCTAGCAACATGTTAAATAATGTTAGCAACATGCTAGCAACATACTAATAATGCTAACATGGACAACATGCTAACAACATGTTAAAATGTGCCAGCAATGTGTTAAATCATATTAAAAACATGTTAAATCATGTTAGCAACATGGTAAACATGCTAGCAACATGGTTAAACATGCACAGAATGTAGTAAATCATGCTAGCAACATGCTAAAACATGCACAGAATGTGGTAAATCATGCTAACAACATGGTAAAAATACTACCAACATGCTAAAACATGCACAGAATGTGGTAAACATGCTAGCAACATGGTTAAACATGCACAGAATGTAGTAAATCATGCTAGCAACATGCTAAAACATGCACAGAATGTGGTAAATCATGCTAACAACATGGTAAACATGCTACCAACATGCTAAAACATGCACAGAATGTGGTAAATCATGCTAGCAACATGCTAAAACATGCACAGAATGTGGTAAATCATGCTAGCAACATGCTAAAACATGCACAGAATGTGGTAAATCATGCTAACAACATAGTAAACATCCTACCAACATGCTAAAACATGCACAGAATGTGGTAAATCATGCTAGCAACATGGTAAAACATGCACAGAATGTGGTAAATCATGCTAGCAACATGGTAAACATGCTACCAACATGCTAAAACATGCACAGAATGTGGTAAATCATACTAGCAACATGGTAAACATGCTACCAACATGCTAAAACATGCACAGAATGTGGTAAATCATGCTAGCAACATGGTAAACATGCTACCAACATGCTAAAACATGCACAGAATGTGGTAAATCATGCTAGCAACATGCTAAAACATGCACAGAATGTGGTAAATCATACTAGCAACATGCTAAAACATGCACAGAATGTGGTAAATCATGCTAGCAACATGGTAAACATGCTACCAACATGCTAAAACATGCACAGAATGTAGTAAATCATGCTAGCAACATGGTAAACATGCTAGCAACATGCTAAAACATGCACAGAATGTGGTAAATCATGCTAACAACATGGTAAACATGCTAGCAACCTGCTAAAACATGCACAGAATGTGGTAAATCATGCTAACAACATGGTAAACATGCTAGCAACCTGCTAAAACATGCACAGAATGTGGTAAATCATGCTAACAACATGGTAAACATGCTAGCAACCTGCTAAAACATGCACAGAATGTGGTAAATCATGCTAGCAACATGCTAAAACATGCACAGAATGTGGTAAATCATGCTAACAACATGGTAAACATGCTAGCAACCTGCTAAAACATGCACAGAATGTGGTAAATCATGCTAACAACCTGTTAAAACATGCACAGAATGTGGTAAATCATGCTAGCAACATGGTAAAACATGCACAGAATGTGGTAAATCATGCTAGCAACCTGTTAAAACATGCACAGAATGTGGTAAATCATGCTAACAACCTGTTAAAACATGCACAGAATGTGGTAAATCATGCTACCAACATGCTAAAACATGCACAGAATGTGGTAAATCATGCTAGCAACATGCTAAAACATGCACAGAATGTGGTAAATCATGCTAGCAACCTGTTAAAACATGCACAGAATGTGGTAAATCATGCTAACAACCTGTTAAAACATGCACAGAATGTGGTAAATCATGCTAACAACCTGTTAAAACATGCACAGAATGTGGTAAATCATGCTAGCAACATGGTAAAACATGCACAGAATGTGGTAAATCATGCTAGCAACCTGTTAAAACATGCACAGAATGTGGTAAATCATGCTAACAACCTGTTAAAACATGCACAGAATGTGGTAAATCATGCTAACAACCTGTTAAAACATGCACAGAATGTGGTAAATCATGCTACCAACATGGTTAAACATGCACAGAATGTAGTAAATCATGCTAGCAACATGCTAAAACATGCACAGAATGTGGTAAATCATGCTAACAACATGGTAAACATGCTACCAACATGCTAAAACATGCACAGAATGTGGTAAATCATGCTAGCAACATGCTAAAACATGCACAGAATGTGGTAAATCATGCTAACAACATAGTAAACATCCTACCAACATGCTAAAACATGCACAGAATGTGGTAAATCATGCTAGCAACATGGTAAAACATGCACAGAATGTGGTAAATCATGCTAGCAACATGGTAAACATGCTACCAACATGCTAAAACATGCACAGAATGTGGTAAATCATACTAGCAACATGCTAAAACATGCACAGAATGTGGTAAATCATGCTAGCAACATGGTAAACATGCTACCAACATGCTAAAACATGCACAGAATGTGGTAAATCATGCTAGCAACATGCTAAAACATGCACAGAATGTGGTAAATCATACTAGCAACATGCTAAAACATGCACAGAATGTGGTAAATCATGCTAGCAACATGGTAAACATGCTACCAACATGCTAAAACATGCACAGAATGTAGTAAATCATGCTAGCAACATGGTAAACATGCTAGCAACATGCTAAAACATGCACAGAATGTGGTAAATCATGCTAACAACATGGTAAACATGCTAGCAACCTGCTAAAACATGCACAGAATGTGGTAAATCATGCTAGCAACATGCTAAAACATGCACAGAATGTGGTAAATCATGCTAATAACATGGTAAACATGCTAGCAACCTGCTAAAACATGCACAGAATGTGGTAAATCATGCTAACAACCTGTTAAAACATGCACAGAATGTGGTAAATCATGCTAGCAACATGGTAAAACATGCACAGAATGTGGTAAATCATGCTAGCAACCTGTTAAAACATGCACAGAATGTGGTAAATCATGCTAACAACCTGTTAAAACATGCACAGAATGTGGTAAATCATGCTACCAACATGCTAAAACATGCACAGAATGTGGTAAATCATGCTAGCAACATGCTAAAACATGCACAGAATGTGGTAAATCATACTAGCAACATGCTAAAACATGCACAGAATGTGGTAAATCATGCTAGCAACATGGTAAACATGCTACCAACATGCTAAAACATGCACAGAATGTAGTAAATCATGCTAGCAACATGGTAAACATGCTAGCAACATGCTAAAACATGCACAGAATGTGGTAAATCATGCTAACAACATGGTAAACATGCTAGCAACCTGCTAAAACATGCACAGAATGTGGTAAATCATGCTAGCAACATGCTAAAACATGCACAGAATGTGGTAAATCATGCTAACAACATGGTAAACATGCTAGCAACCTGCTAAAACATGCACAGAATGTGGTAAATCATGCTAGCAACATGCTAAAACATGCACAGAATGTGGTAAATCATGCTAACAACATGGTAAACATGCTAGCAACCTGCTAAAACATGCACAGAATGTGGTAAATCATGCTAACAACCTGTTAAAACATGCACAGAATGTGGTAAATCATGCTAACAACATGGTAAACATGCTTTCCTGCTTTCAAAAACATTCATTTTTTGACTTTCTCTGAGTAAAACCTTCAAACTTTTTGAAGTTATTTCAAACTTATTTTGAAGTACAAAACCTGAAGCACAGAAATGTTGCAAATTTCTGGTAAAATGTACTCCAAAAAAAACCCTTTTTGACTTCATCTGGTCTGAATTTGTGTGTAGGTGTTTATCAGGCTATCTAAGTAGAGTTCATGCGTGTATATCTGTAAATATACAGAAACACGGAGTCTCTGGACACACGTCCACAGCTGCGGTTTCAGATCCAGAGGAGGACAGCGAGCTGCTGCTGCGGCATCTGATTTATGGCCCGGTTCACTCATCAGGCGGCGTCCTTAGGGGACGATGTTCCGTTCTGTTCTCTAATGGCCCGACCCGAAGCGTCTCATCTTCTCCTGCCCAGCACAACACCATCAACTGCTCAACAATTTATAAAACGCCGTCCTGCAACAGTCAGACCAGTTACTAGACGAGAGGAAACACAACATGAAGCAGTCAGCTTTGTTTCTCCTGATTGATTATATGATACAATGTTCTTCCTCACGGCTCTGTGTTAGAGAAATAGAAAGGACAGAATATTCAGTACGCTTTATTTCGCTCTGATTGTGTTCTTCCCTTCGGTTCTGGACTGAATTCATCAGGACAAACCCTCATTAGTGAAGGAACTCGTGGATGTTGAGAGTGGCATTAGAGTTGTGAGTCGTTCTGATTGATTTGTGTTGGTTTGCAGAGCTTCCGACTGCATTCGGCCGGGTCTGCATTGATAAGGCCATTAATGCTCTTCGCTCCTGATACGAAGATGTCTCTTATCAGGCAGGAAAAAGCCTTTTCATCAGACCTGGACGCAATCGATATCGACACCTGTGAGAGGAAAGAACGCGGGAATAAAGGACCTGCAGCATTCATGTTCCCATCACACACATCACGGATTCTTTACAACTTTGTTTTTTGTTTTTTTGATTAATTGAGATGACTGAGAAAAAGTGTCCCTGAATTCATATAGTTTGACTTCGTATTGAAATCTATTGATTGCTGATATTGAGGAGTTACACACTGAAGTTAGGGTTTAACTGTTAGTAATAGTAATAGTGAGTGATATGTGATGACTGTCACCAGGACACATTTCTGCATACTTATACCATTTTTTTAACTGTTCTCCTTGCCAACTTTTAACTTGGCACAGCAGTTAATTTCACATTCAAAATGCACTAAAACTACCAAAAACACTTCATTCATGAATCGAATCACCCTTCCACAACACTAGCAAAGCAAACACACTGTCACTCCTGAAACACAGACCTGAAAAACACTAACATCAAGTATTATACAATATTTTCTTTTGTAAAATTTCTTTACAAATTAAGAATTACATTAACTACACTCAAAAAAATGCTGGGTTAAAAACGACCCAAGTTGGGCTGAAAATGGACAATCCCAGCAAAATAGTTTGTTTTAACCCCACGAGTGAGACGTTTTAACCCAATGAATGGGATATTTTTATCCCAGCAAATGAGTTGTTTTTAACCCAGAAAAAGGGTTGTTTATAACCCAGCAAATGGTTTGGTTTTAACCCGGAAAATGGGTTGTTTTAAACCCAGCGATTGGGTAGTTTTAACCCAACAATTAGGTTGCTTTAACCCGGCGAATGGGTTGTTTTAACCCAATGAATGGGGTATTTTTTTCCCAGCAAATGTGTTGTTTTAACCCAGCGAATGGTTTGGTTTTAACCCATAAAATGGGTTGTTTTAACCCAATGAATGGTATGTTTTTAACCCAGTGAATGGTATGTTTTTAACCCGGCGAATGGGTTGTTTTAACCCAATGAATGGTATGTTTTTAACCCGGCGAATGGGTTGTTTTAACCCAATGAATGGGTTGTTTTAACCCAGTGAATGGTATGGTTTTAACCCAATGAATGGGTTGTTTTAACCCAATGAATGGGATATTTTTATCCCAGCAAATGTGTTTCTTTAACCCAGCGAATGGGTTGTTTTTAACCCAGAAAAAGGGTTGTTTATAACCCAGCAAATGGTTTGGATTTAACCCGGAAAATGGGTTGTTATAAACCCAGCGATTGGGTAGTTTTAACCCAACAATTGGGTTGCTTTAACCCGGCGAATGGGTTGTTTTAACCCAATGAATGGGATGTTTTTAACCCAGAAAATGGTTTGGTTTTAACCCAGCAAATGGGTTGTTTTAAACCCAGCGATTGGGTAGTTTTAACCCAACAATTGGGTTGCTTTAACCCGGCAAATGGGTTGTTTTAACCCAATGAATGGGATATTTTTTCCCCAGCAAATGTGTTGTTTTAACCCAGTGAGTGGGTAGTTCATTTTAATCCAGCCATATAGTAATTTTTAAACAATAGTTGAGTTAAATAAAACTGCCCAGCATATTGGGTCAAACATTTACATAACAACCCAACCACTGGGTTTGTCCATTTTCAACTCAACTTGGGTTGTTTTTAACCCAGCATTTTTTAGAGTGTACATAAAGTTTTGGTCCGAGCGAGAAAAGAATGCATGTAAATTGAAAGATGTCGTACCTGAATGCATTTTGCGCCAAAGCAATGATAAATGACCCAGTTTATCTCAGAGTTTTAAAAAAGTGACCCAAGTATTGAGAAAAGCGATTGTAAATAGAACGTTTGAGGAAAATCAATACGGCACATGAAAAGCCACTGTACAGTTGGACTGCTATCAGGCTGGAGAAACACCAAGATCTTGAGCTCCAGTGGATTACTCTTGTCTGAGTAAACACCCCGCGGCCGACTGAAACGACACGTTTAGAGCTGTCTGCATCCCACTTATTTTGCATGCCGGAGATTTGCTTTGGGTGCGATTCTCAGTAAACACTGGAGCGAGCGACGCTGGTCCTCTGAGGTTTCTTCTGAAAACAGATGCTATCTGAGGAGAAGATTCCCTCCAGAGACGCCTCCTTAATGGATTCCATCGTGCGACGCGTCGCTGGCTGTTTGCGCTCAAATCTTTATCGGGCTAATCAAAGTCAAGTTCATTAACCAATGGTGCTCCATCAATTAGCGCGAGATTGCTAAACAGATAAACAAGGTAATTAAACTTTAATTATTTGATAGTGGGTTTGTGCAAACAAAGTGAAGATTGTGTTTCCACTTCATGTGATAAATAATAACCACGAACACGGATTTATGTGCATCTCAAATAAAACAGATTTAATCAGTCTGATGTTTACATTTACTTTGTGCAGAAATAAAGAGAGTTGATTGGTCAATCATGAGCAAAATGAATCGGAATGGGAATGATCTCACGATTTTTGCATGAATTCATTACAGAAATGCTGGAAATGTGTTGAAAAAGCAGAACACGTTACATTCACAGCTATGAAAATCTGGTGAAACACCAAACGCCAAAGGCGAGAAAGATAAACAAACGGAGGTTTGTAACAACACGAGGGCGAGCAAATGATGCATAATTTACGTGTTCTGCCGGAAAACGACGAGAGAGAAAGAGCAGCAGATGTTCTAAAGGTCAAAGGTCAAAGTTCAGTGCAAAAAAAACCTCCAGCTGTGCGAGTGCGACGCAAAGAAACTTGCACCTAAAACTCGACTCAAACTGCATTACAGGCGATTATGGGAACCGTCTTAATGAAGCTCATCAACGTTTACTAATCGTCGTCTCCAATGAGCCGCTGAAAACATAAATTGGCCATTTTTTCCTCATGATCATTTCTGGCGGGTTCACGCGGTTCTTCCTCTCGCCCGCGAACCTGAGGAGGCAGACCCGCGAAACAGAAGCGTTTAATTAATTTACCGGCCTGTAATGACTCTCATGCATAATTAATGCAGATTTGTTAAAATGAACAAAGTGAAGTCATGGGAATCATTGTCATAAATTATGGAGGAGAGCGTTCCCGCTGCTTCAGGTGGGGATAAAGATCTGGGAATCTGGAGTTGATGAAAAACCCAAGATCTTTAAATCGGGAACTTTAGCAGGAGATGTGAACTTGAGCTATGGAGCGATGACTGAAAACATATTCGATTCATATTAATTTGCTAACTGGTCAAATAAAAACAGTCTAGTTTAACCGCTCAGGCTCCGCCCACTCAGACAAGAGGAGAATGACTGACATGTAAAGAGGCCAATCACAGTTCACTTTATTTATCATAAACAAATTCAATGCAAATGATTGTACAAAACATAAAGAAATGCAGGATTTCTGTGCATACAAAATAATAAGCGTATTTCTCAATAAGACTTTTGAAATATTACAATTATTTTTTATATTTGATTGTATTTTAATCACAAGTCATTTATAATGTTACAAAACATTCAATTTCAAATAAATGCTGTACGTTTCTGAACTTTCTATTCATCAAAAAATGCTGAAAAATCAGAGTTTCCTCAAAAATATGACTTGATTTATAATCATAAATGTTTCTTGAGCATCAAATCATCATCAGAATGATCATGTGACTCTGAAGACTGGAGTAATGATGCTGAAAATTCAGCTTTGATCACTGGATATCAATTACACTTCACTATATATTCATGTAAAAAACAGATATTTTAAATTATAAAAATATTTCACATTTTTTACTGTATTTTTGATCAAATAAATGCAGCCTATTAGAATGATTTCTGAAGGATCATGTGACTCTGAAGACTGCAGTAATGATGCTGAAATTCAGCTTTGATCACTGGATATAAATTATATTTTACTATATATTCACATAGAAAACAGCTTATTTAATTCGTAAAAATATTTCACATTTTTTACTGTATTTTTGATCAAGTAAATGCAGCATTACTGAGCAGAACAGACTTCGTCCAGTTCTGGATAACCAGTTTACTTGAGTGCTTTAAAACTCTGAAGATCTAAACTGGAAAATCCGGGCAGATTTGTCAAAACACACCTAAACCTGCATGTCTTCTAGAAGTTGTGTCAGATTAGAGCTTGACTGATGAAGAAACATCTCTGTACCTGTTCGATAATCATCAGATGGACCGTTTCTGAGTCTGAGACTAATTGTTCCCTGAGAAAACCCTTCATCATCCTCATCCTCATCATCAGCAGGACTCCAGCGCCGCGCTGCATTGGATTGTGGGGGTTTGTGTTTGGAGTTTGATCGGTTTGATCGAGCTCTGAGTCCATGAGAAGACTAACATAAATTCATTTAGCCGCTCGTCGATACACAAACAGACACCCTGAGGGAGATCGATCCCGGCTCAACCTTCACAGGAAACACACGGACGTCACAGAGACACTTCCATCTACATTCATCTCTCCTGTTCGCACTGTGAATTTACATTTTCATTCTCATGTTTTTGTTTCCTTTTTATGTAAAGCACTTTGAATTACCCGTGTGGATGAAACGTGCTCCATAAATAAACTTGCCTTGCCTTGAATAATTATCTAAAACCAAACAAAAATCGAAATGAAATTTAAAATCTGAAATTGATGAATTTTACATTATCGCTTTTATTACAGCTTCAAAACAATCTGTACTGGATAAAGATATAATAAAGCTTCCAAAATGGAGGAACATTTTAATCATCTAAAGCAAAGATTCCATGGATGTTGAAGGTTCTTCATGGACTCGGATGTTGACTATATATTTTGTTTAGCCATTATTGTAACTGTATTTAATGCTATTCATGTACTGAAGGATACAGTAGTAGTTCATGTTGGAACGGTAGCTTACTAAAAAGTTGTGTTTTTGTGAAGTAGATCCACGATGTTTTAGTGCAACCAGAAGAAATCTCATCCAACAACAGAGAAACTCCATTTTAGAGCTCAACAACCAATGAGCTCCTGCCGTACCTCCTCATTTAAATATACAGCAGAACATGACTGGTTTTGCGGTAAGATATTCACTTTTAAATATTTCTATTTTTTTCACAGCTGTGGCGCAAATTAAATAGATTTTTTAAAAATAGTTTTATTAAATTAGTTATTTTATGAAATCATTTTTTTTTTTTTAGAAAACTAAAAATATTCAAAATGAATGTGAATGACTGAAACAATAAACAAACTTAATGGATAAAATAAGTTTATAAATTAATAAGTGAAATTCTATATTTATTTATTCATGTTTAAAATAATTGCCTCAGCAATTCGCATCCCATTTTACTGACATAATCCGAAAAATAAAATGCGAAAATAACGCAGGAAAGAGTTTGATTTTATCCATTGAGTGGAATTTGCAGTTTGATTGACAGGCGATCTGACCAATCATAACCCCGAATCCGCCATTTTGTCATCAAAGCGGTCAGGGGAGTTAGTAGATTAACGTTGGTGAACTTGAATCACGTCTTGAAACAACATTCCTTCTGATGTTCATTCATGTTTATTTGATGCTATAAATGAACTAGTATGAAGAGATGATCGCTTCACGAGGAGCTACAGCGATCTGTCACCACACATTAAACACACACTAGACGCTATTTATTGATTACACTTCTTTAAAACATTACAATATTTTAAATATGAAACTATGTTGTCAGTGTCTCTTTGCTCCACGATGTATTTTTCACTGCGTGAGAACATGATGTGTGGCGTGAGAGCGGACATAGCAACAGTAACTAAAGGGGGCGGGGCTTTGCGAACGGCCAATTGAATGAATGATGAAAGTGCTTAATATTGATGAGATTGAGACAAATATGTATTTCTTTAGAATAACACCACTGGTGAATCTTTCACAATCCCAGCCAACGTTCTGGCAAGGTTCGACAAACGTTCTTTCAGTAACGTTCCCTCAATGTCATCCCTTAATGTTTTTTTTTTTTCTGAAATATTTTAGTTGGATGTTTAGACTTTTTTAAATGTTACAACTTGTTTTGGAATGTTCGGAGAACGTGCAAAAGAAACGTTCCCAAAATGTTTGAAGATGATAAAATGGAATGTTTCCTAAACGTTCGCATGAAAAAAAAAAAGAAAAAGGAAAACATTTAGGAAAAACATTCTCATAACTTAATATGAACATAAGCAAAACATATTCGTGAGACCAAAAACATCAATCAAAATAGAATGAAAGTCACATAAAAGATTTTAAGAGAAAAACATTTAACTTCAGAAGTCACACGTTGGTGGTTTTTGGAGTTCGATCAGCAGCGTGAAGGTCCAACATCTACTTTTGAGCTCTACAGAACAACAGAACGCCACACGCCGGTGAGTAAACAAACTACATAGTTCATTTCTCAGTGAATTATTCCTTACCAAAGCAGCTCATTTCTTCTCCCATCGCTCTCAGATCCTCAGAATCCATCAGTCGTTTCCAACTGGAATATCAATAAATATCACTGAGCGGCTGCCACGAACAATGGCGTTCGCTAAATGGTATGACATTTCCCAAGGATGATTCGCTCCGCGGTGTTGCTTACAAGACGGTGGAGGTCTGAGCTTCAGTCAATACTCTCGTCCAAGGACGGATCAACATGTTTCCTCCTACAGAGATGAAGGATGTGCTCGAACCGCACTACATACGTCAATAACATAAAGATGTTTTCAGAACATGAGCACACATGATAGTTATTCACAGAGATAGAGATCTTTCTTATTTCACGAACTTGGCCCTGATTCAACGTCTTTACTTTCTGTGGCTCTTTAGATGATAAAGCTTTCAGTTCTTAAAGGTATAAGAATCGTCAAGATGACCTTTCTGTCACAGAACGAGTGATTATTGATGGCGTTTGTGACATAGTATCGTGTGCTGGAAGTCTGAATGATCGCTGCGAAAACTGTTTAGTGTTATGAAAACAAAATGAATAGTTCTGATGAGACGCACAGAAACACCATCGGCTGGAAACAAGCTAAAACTGCTCTCTAATGTTGGGTTAAAAACAACCCAAGTTGGGTTGAAAATGGACAAACGCAGTGGTTGGGTTAAATGGTTGCCCAACATGCTGGGTAGTTTTATTGAACTAAACTATTGTTTAAAAATGACTGTATTTCTTGCTTAAAATGAACCCAAAATATGTTGGAAATGAACATTTATTAATAAGTTTAATGAATAATAATTAAACAGAATTGCTTATTTATAAATGTTCACCTTTTGATTATTATTGTTGCCTCTAATAATTGTATCTGAAAAATAAAGTGTTACCTAATGAATAAAATAAGATAAATTAATAAATTAAAAATTAAATAAATATGTGAAAATTAGCGGGACTTTATGCATCAGGAAGTAATTGGTTTATTTAAAGTAAAATAATGTATAAAATGAGATAAATAGAAAAAAAAATTGTGTCTAATTTTTAATTTCCAACCTATTTTGGGTTCATTTTTATCCAGTTATATTGCAATTTTTAAACAATAGTTGAGTTAAATAAACCAAAATCAAACATTTAACCCAACTGCTGGGTCAAAGCAACCCAATCGCTGTGTTTGTCCATTTTCAACCCAACTTGGGTTGTTTTTAACTCAGCATTTTTTCAGTGATTGGAATAAAGTTGAAACAAACTTAAACTTGAAAAACATAAATAAAAATGAGAAATGTTGCCTTGGCAATTAACTGAATAAATAAATTAGTTGAAGTACTAAAAAAAAAAAAAAAAAAAAAAAAAAAAAAAAAAAATATATATATATATATATATATATATATATATATATATATATAAATTAAAGATAGATATAAGTATTTAAATAATAATAATATTGATAACATAATATTGTCAATATGAACATTATTAATAAATATATTTAATATATAAATATTAATGTAATATATACATATATATATATATATATACACATATACATATTACTAATAATATTTATGTATCAGTATTATTTTAGATTTTTTATATAAAAATATGAACATAAATATGAAAATATAAACATTTATGATTATATATAAATACATTAATATAATATATAAATATAAAACACACACACACACACACACACATATATATATATATATATATATACACCAGTATTACAGTTATTATTTATATATTATTATTTTTAGATATTTTATATTATATACATAAAATAGTAAACAAATAAAACATGGCATGCATGACCAGAAGTGGCTTCACGCTTTATTGTAATGGTTAATTCATTTCTACAGTCCAAACGTTCAGTTTTAATTTGATAAGAAACAGCAGTATTATGGAAAATGCAATAAGATGATTTAAATATGTTTGATAGTAATATGCGTTTCATATTTCCATTACGTTCAGGAGAACATCGTCAGTTCAGCGTGACTTCAAAGCATCACAGGATCTTCCTCTTTGTAAAACATTTCTCTCAGATATAATCCCATCAAACACGCTCCTGATATCAATGCGCCGCATTTGTAAACATGTCAAACTGCGTTTGTTGTGGGAAAAACAACATTCGTTCCAAACTAATTCATAATTCAATCTCATAGTGATTAACAGGAAAGTATTTTTATGCTCACGAACGAAGCGCTTTGAAAGAGATGTGGATTCAGATGTTTATGTTCTCAGAATCCGCTCGAGTGTGTCATGTGACCTCGACACACACAAATGTCAGGAGTAGCGCTGTTGTTTCTCGCGTCTGGTTTCTGTTTCCCGGGGCAGCGATGCTTCTGTTGACCTTTCGTCCGAGCGGATGATTTACGCGTGACTCCAGGTGTCAGATATGGTGTTTGTCTGAAAAACTTCTACATCAGGGTTTCTCTGTGTCAGAATGGCCTGAAGTTTATACTAAAGTAAGTTTTCATGACATTTCTTCTGGAAGGTATTATGCATTTATTGCCTTTTTGTTGTTTCTTATTGGTTGGCTGCACTAGATATTATGATGCTTTTTCAGATATTACATTTCATGTGTGTAATAGAGCTGATTGTAAAAGGTCTGCAAAGTTTCAAAGAAATATTTGTAGCTAATTTGCATAATTCCAGTCTATGGTCCTCATTGGCTGAACAGCGTCTCTTAGCCCCGCCCTCAAACACTGTAGTTTTATCCGAGACTGGAAGAGTTCGGTTCGTGTTGTTCATGTGGAGAAAACGCTGTTTTCTGCAATCCACTTGATTTGATAATGAGCGTTTTGTTTCTGACACGTGCTGTAAGTGGTCGACCAATCACGACAGTCTGCGCCGTCCAATCAGAGGACAGCAGGCTCTCATAAAGGAGGGGTTTAGAGAGACTGAATTTAGCATGTAAATTGTCCTACATGATTGTAGGAAACTCCAAAACAAAATGAGGAACCTTTAAATTAGCATAAACAGAAAACATTTCATTCACATATAATAATCTTTGGTGATCATGGAGAAAAACCTTTTGAATTCAAGTATTATTTTAGTTGGATTTGAAGCAATTTTATATGTAAGAAAAAAAAAACGTCAAGAAAAAAATATGTTTTTGAAAATATATATATATTTTTGGTAGATTAAGTACATTTTGTTTAGGTCTACTTTTTTCATAATTGTAAGAAATAAATGATTTATTAATCACATTTTTCTTTTAAATGTTTAATCTTCAGGTAGATATTATTATTGATATCTGAAAGAGTTCATTATATTTGTTTATTAGTATATTTTTTGAAAACTAAAATACATATCTTGTATGTGTAAATGGTCTAAGAATGTATGTGTATGACCGTATGTATAAATGTTTATACTTTTCATAAATAATTCTGTATTTGTTTTTGTTGTTTCGTACATGCACTGATTAATATGAATAAATAATAAATATAAATATATTAAATATATGTAATTTAAAGTTTATATATATATATATATATATATATATATATATATATACATTTATATAAAATTATATATTTTTAAAATATTTATTTAAATGAATTAATATATATATATATATATATATATATATATATATATATATATATATATATACACATTTATATAAAATTATATATTTTTAAAATATACATATATATATATATATATATATATATATATATATATATATATATATTAAGATAGATCTTCCCTCCCTCGTTCTCTTCAGATTTACGACTGGCTGTAAAAATCCCTGTGAAGTAAAAACTGTGAATTTATGTGTGTCATTGTTTGAACTTATGATTCTGGCATGACCGTAATTCCAGCTCCGATAGATGTGAACGTGTCTTACGGTGACGAGCGGCCGGTCCGTACAGTCAGCGCTGAGATCGTGTACATCCGATCAGTCGTACGTAAATGAGCCACACTGTAGATCAAGCATGATTTTCGTTGGAGAATCAAAGACGGTCACACTGAAATATACCAGCAGACAGAGATAAACATGAACACACTTAACCAGGTCACACACTGCATTTTCACAGAATAAGTGAAAGAATCAGCCTACAGATTGATTTGGCACGCTCACTGATGCATTACATGTGAACCGGCAGATACGTCACAAAAATGTGCGTGACTTCTGAGCAGCAGCGTCTCAAGATTATCTGACACACATTTGTGGATGATCTGATGAAAGATCCAGGACGAGATTCATGAAGATTGTTAAAACGGTTCGAAATGATGTAAATGGAAACCAACGGCATGAGATAAAGTCTCATTTCTAGACCATGCAGATCTTCTACGGTTTCTTCTGGTTTGGAGTCTGAAGACAATGTTATGAAATCTGGCACACTGATAGAGGAGAGTCTCAACTCAACGTTTGGGGTCGGTAAGATTTATTCATTCGTCAAGGATGCGTTAAATTGATCGAAAGTGACAGTAAAGACATTTATAATGTTACTAAAGATTCAATTTCAAATAAATGCTGTTCTTTTGAATGTTTTATTTATCAAAGAATCCTGGAAAATAAATGTATGACGGTTTCCACAAAAATATAAACCATTTTCAACATCATAAATGTTTTTTGAGCATCAAATCATCATCAGAATGATTTCTGAAGGATCATGTGACTCTGAAGACTGGAGTAATGATGCTGAAAATTCAGCTTTGATCACTGGATATAAATTACACTGTACTATATATTCACATGGAAACCAGATATTTTAATTTATAAAAATATTTCAGATTTTTACTGTATTTTTGATCAAATAAATGCACCATATTAGAATGATTTCTGAAGGATCATGTGACTCTGAAGACTGGAGTAATGATGCTGAAAATTCAACTTTAATCACTGGATATAAATTCATTTTACTATATATTTACTTGGAAACCAGATATTTTAATTTGTAAAAATATTTCAGATTTTTACTGTATTTTTGATCAAATAAATGCAGCATATCAGAATGATTTCTGAAGGATCGTGTGACTCTGAAGACTGGAGTAATGATGCTGAAAATTCAGCTTTGATCACTGGATATAAATTATATTTTACGATATATTTACATAGAAAACAGATATTTTAAACTATAATAATATTTCAAATTTGTTTGTATTTTTGATCAAATAAATGCAGCCTTGCTGAGCAGAAGAGACTCTTGTTTTAAAAATCATACCTTTTAAACAAATTTAAATAAATGCATGTTAAACCTTTTAAGTTGCAACATTATTTTGTTGATATAATTTTACTGTTTGCAATTTAAACTCAAATTTCTGCATTAATTGCCTTTTTAAAGAAAATTAAGTTGTAGTAATGTAAAAAAATGGTCTTGATAACTTCGTAAATTAGGCAGTGGACATATAGTTCCCAGCATGCTTTGCACAGGACTGCATAAGGAGAATAAATGTTGAAATTAAGTGTAAATTTATTTGTTTTTAGTGAAGGGAAAGTTGTTATGTAGGACATTTAAAAGAGTTTCTGTAATGTTGACGTTTTTTACAACTCAACTTAATTTTTTTGAGTAATCAACTTAAAAATTTGTGTTTATGCTACAAATTATTAAGTTCCTCTAACTCAATGTAGATTGGTTGAATGCAAACTCACTCAAAGTTGTCATAAATTAAGAAATTAACGCAAATTGTTGTTTTTTTGTTGAGCCAACACATTATTTTTTAGAGTATAATCCACTGTCAACGACATTTACGCTTCTTTTCCGAAACAAAAATCTAACCAAATATTATATTATTACAAACTCACACATACATATGAGCTTATCATGACTGGATATTGTAAGAGAGAATCACACATCTCAAACAAAATCAACACATTCATGCCCTGCAGAACGTCCAGAGTCGAGGACTGTGTGCGACGGAAGCCTCAGGTCACATGACCGTCCCTGCTGTGTGAACTGACACACACAGATCCTGCTCTAATGCCTCGGCTCCATTATTTATGCATACAGTAGCAACACATGCAGTTGGCAGAGAACATGACTTGTACTTTTTGGCGGTGAGTTGTGAAGGACTTGATTTCCCAGGAGAGCCGTTTCGTCTCTGCGTGTGCGTTTGCTCGGCGAGGGAAAGGCTCCGGGAGAAATGGTTATCTCCCGCCATAAAACGGGCATATTGTTATTTTCTCTTGAAGGATATTAAAATAGGCATCGTTTCAAATGCATAATTACAGTACGGTGATTGACTGCCGCGCATTTAAAGCAGCTCTTTGCTCGTAAAAATCATTTTAGCTGCTATTTCACAGCAGGAATAATGTTTGGCCTTCGACTTGTTTTGTAAAGACGTAAATCCAGCCTGATTAAAGGCGAAGTGAGCGTCTCTAAAGCAGCGCTGATCTCAGACGTCCCTTTACTGACCAGAACTGGACAAAAAGCACAAGCTTCAATCTATGGAAACCCATTAATGCCACATAAGGGGGGAAAATATTAAGATATTAAAAACTTTACGAGGTACTACTAGCATGTTATTGAATATGACGATGTTAATGTATTCAGTCTTGGCGGACTATATACTACACAGCAAGTATGGACTTGTTACTGCTAATAGATACACAGACTGTGAGTATGTAAGATGTTTCTGCTGCATAAATAGACATGCATGAATCCCGTAGCAGATCAAGGCAGGTGGAGCTGGGGAGGTGGAAGGGTTCAGAGGAGCTATTTAAACACTGAGCAGGCAATCTCATTGGCTGCAGGATCAGCCAATCAGTTGATGCCATGTGGTAATGATGAGACCGATCAGCATGCGCCCTCTAGAGTTTCATGGCTGAACTACATACTTGTAATTATAAGATAAAAAGCCCAATTTATTACATTAAAAGTCTTTTTTCTCGTTTTTTTTTTCGATTTATGTGATGATTTTGAGTTTTTATTTCATAATAATGACAGTGTTATAGTTTTGACTTTTTAATCACATGATTTTTATGTGATATTTACGACTTAGTATGTCATAATTTCGATTTTTATGTGATAACTAACTTATTATGTCATAATTTTGAATTTTGATATAATTTATTTAGTATGTAAGTTTAACTTCTATGAAATAATTGACTTAGTGTGCAGTAATTAGGACTTTTAATCTCATAAGTATGCTTTAGTATGTCATAATCTTCACTTTTATTTGATATAATTTATAATTTCGACTTTTTTTTAGTAGTCAGACTTAGTTTTATGCTTCGGGAATGAACTGGATGATTTAAAGTGAAATAATGAATGGTTACACTTTATTTTACAGTTCCGTAATTACATTGTAATTACTCAAATAAGTACTGAGTACTATTAATGAACTACTATAGAGTTACACTTTGGGTTAGTTACTTACAATTATACATAATCTACTGTTATTACTGGAGTAAGTACATGTAGTAACGTGTAACTATGGCACTGTAAAATAGAGTGTTACCTAATGAATAAAATAAGATAAAATAATAAAATTAAAAATTAAATAAATATAAGAAAATTAGCGGGACTTTATGCATCGGGAAGTAATTGGATAATTTAAAGTAAAATAATGTATAAAATAAGATAAATAGAAATTTTGAGTTTTTAATTTTGTTAAAACAATGACTAAACTGCTAAATTTAGTTGCGGTTGTTTCATGTTTATGTTTCATGTCTTATTTTGTGTGTCATGTGATCATGTGCTTCCTTGTTTTATACGGTGTTCTCATTGGTTCATTGTTTAATCTTGTCGAGTGGATATATCGACCTCATGTTTCCTTAGTCTCTTGTCTAATATTGTTCATCTAATCTGCTGTTTGGTGAGTTTATGTTTTTAGAAAGAAGAAAATCGAGTCAATTCTTTATTCATAAAACTAGACGTATAAAAACCGGACGGTTCATACGCAGTGATGGTTTGTTTCTACACAAGCGGTTTTGTGTTTCTAACCTGCAGAAGTGGGCCAGTCTCCTGTAGCGCTCCAGGAACACACAATCTCTCATTGTACACATCTTAAACATGTTACATAAGCCACACATCTGCGTTATATAAGCATTCTGAATAATAACGCGTCGGGGTGAGGGGGGACAGAAAATGCAAATAGTGTCTGCAGTGACACTGCTGGAGTCTGAAACACGACAGATCTCCACTGATCAACTACACAGAACAACAACTATTGATACTAATATTACAAAATACTCAAACCAACATGATTATCCGTTCATAGTCGTGTATTAAATATGATCCTTCAGGCTTTTGAGGAACATTTCTTTTTTCATCTCTCAATCATCATGTTTTGCATCCAAAAATGAAAAAGTTTAGCCCCCTGAATAAAACGGAGGTGTTTTTCCTCCATATTCTCAGACAATATGAGCCTGATTTATCAAATATGAAGAAAAAACACATGCAATCTTTATGAAATATTTTGTCTAAACATGGAATGAAATAATACATTTATAAAACATAAAAATATAGTTTAATATAAAAATATATTAAATATAAGAATTTTTAAATAAATATTTTTATACTTTAATATATTAATTTTTATTAATTTGTGCAAATAATTTATATTTTCAAAAATTATTAAATAATTTTTTTATTACAAAATGACAATATTAGTGCATATTAGCGGTTTTGCATATGACCTTTATATATGATATATGGATAATCAAGTAAAGTTAATCTATAAATTTATATATTAATATATTATATTTTTATACACACATATATACAGTGAATATATATATATATTATATTCTAACCCTATATATATATATATATATATATATATATATATATATATATATAATTTGCATATTTTTATTAAAAAATTACATATATTGCATACTAGTGGTTTTGCAAAGGACATTTTAAATAATATATATATATATATATATATATATATATATTAATGTATATATGATGAAGAAACTTAGGTTTACTAAGTTATGTATATGTTTATATTTATATATATATTTTATAAAAATTAGTTATGTATTCTATAAATTTATAATAAATTATATAAATTATATTTTTATGCACACACACACATGTATACAGTATATATATATATACATATATTCTTTTTATATTATAATTCTCTCATAAATAAAGAAAATGATACTATTTATATTGCAAAATATTAATTAAATTTTTTTATTGCAATTTTTTTTTTTTTTTTTTTTTTTTACTTTAAGTGATATTGATTGATGTTGATATCCATATTCAATACAACATTTCTTTCTCGTGCTGCTTTGGAAAGATATTGACCGTCCACGGAGAGGTCGGAGGAACGAAACTCAGTTCAGCGTCAGTGATCTTCATGAAGAGCTCGTCCAACTCCGCCTGACCAAACTGTCCTTTTGTCCTCAAGCTTTACGGCCTGTTTTATCACCAGAGCGTCCGTGTTTTTAACGAGTTCTTTAACATTACGGTGAAAATTTCATGAGAATGGCATACACGTTTCATAGCTGGTTATTAAGTTTTGATGTGGAAATATAACACAACTTTCATGTCACCGGACCCAAAGCCCACACTATGAATATTCACGCTCTCCCGGTTTTATTAATGAGGAACACGAGCGCCTGACCTTTATCATCTGATGGCCTCATGATGGAAAAGATCAATCCTGTGTTTTAATGACGACAAGTAGCAGTCGTTCAGTAGCAGAAATTTATATCCATATATTATTTACTTATAGAAACCTTTCTCGGTAATCGTGACACGAAGCCGGAGGGGGAAAAAATCCCGCTGTACGCCATTAGAGGACTAGTTAATGTTACAAACGCTCTCCTAAAGCATTAACAGGTCATTCAAAAGCAATTACCTTTTTCGTGTGAACTTTAAAATGAAATGTCAAGATCCCAATGTGCATTAGGCTAATGTGGAGCTCACTGCCGGCATCATTATAATCTCACGCGTGTTCTTGATGGGAAACTACAGAAAGTTAGAAACTTTAACCAGCTTGACCTGTAGCACCATCTTAAACACTGAAGGTGTATTATCATCAGGGTTGGGGAGTAACGAAATACAAGTAACTTAGTGACGTATTTAAAATACAACATTTGAGTGACTGTATTTCATTTTAAATGGGTGGTAATCAGATTACAGTTACATCTGAAAAGTGTTTTAGATTACCAAAGTGATTACTTTGAGTTTTAATGTCATTTAAACAGCGATTCTCTGACTCTGACAGTCTGAAAAAGTGGAGTTCAGTTTCATCAACATTTTAATACTTTTAAGAGGATCATAAAAATGTTGTTATTTTTATTTAGTTCTGTCCTGAACAAGACAAAATGACTGAATTTATATAAAAATAGCCGAACAGTCGACTGAACTGTCCTGTCATGACCTGATGATCCACGACTGTTTTCATGTTTTGTGAGTCATTTTATAATTCACTCGTCATTGCAACTTTTTCTCACTATTTGTTTTTCCCTCACAATTGTGAGTTTGTGTTTCTCAATTCTGACTTCTTTTTCTCAGAATTGCGAGATTTAAACTCACAATTGCAAGTTATAAAGTCAGAATTGGGAGATATAAACTTAAAATACTGACTTTTTTCTTGCAATTGTGAATTTAGTATGTGAGTTTATATCTCATAATTATGACTTTTCTCAATATTGTGAGTTTATATCTCATAATTATGACTTTTCTCAATATTGTGAGTTTATATCTCATAATTATGACTTTTCTCAATATTGCGAGTTTATATCTCATAATTCTGACTTTATAACTCACAATTGCAACTTTATATCACGCAATTCTGAGGGAAAAAGTCAGAATTGTGAGATAAAAACTTGCAATGACCTTTTTTGTGTTTGTTTCACACTTATTAGTATTCCAAAGTATTCTAAAGTATTTAGATTAAGTTACTAAACTTGAGTAATGTAACGAAATACGTTACAAATGACTTTTTAAAGCATGTATTTTGTAATCTGTAGTGAAATACATTTTAAAAGTAACATACCCAGCCCTGATTATATATATATAGGTCACATGGTTTGGTCACACTGCATTTGATTTATTTATCTCTATACAATCGTCTCAAAAGGGAAATTAAATAATCACCTGCTCCTGCTTTGATCAGATCCTGACCTCCAGACATGGCAGAGGTCAGAGGTCATCAGCATGTATTGATTCTGATGTGAGAAGCCTCTTGAACTCCTGTAAATAAAAAGCTCAAGTTAATTTCCTCACTGATGCGGCGGCCGCATGAAAGTTTAATGCTGCAAGCGTCCGGCACGAATACTGCGGGTGAAAAAAGTTGCTCAATCTCGTGAAAATTTAATGCCAATCTCCCCCAGACAATCCAGACACAATGTCACTTTAGCCATTCTGCTTCCTGCTTCCTTCCACGTGTCCTTGAGTCTGAAAGACGCGTGAAAGTCCTTCGTTCGTTCGGATCCTCCGACTGCACAATCACCACCAGAAACACACGATTCCTTCAATCTCTGCGAAAAAAACATTCATATTTCATATGAGGGACAAATGATCACGTCCAGTTCAATCAACTTAAATAAATATTGTTTTGCTAAGATGATTTTAATGATATTTAAGCACTCTCACTTTTTTGTTTGTCCTCACCTGATTCTCGTTACTGCATTTGTGTGCATTTTTACTATTTATATTGTTTTATTATAAAACATTTTATATATATATATTATTATATAGTGTATATAAACATTTTTAATGATTTTAATATGAATAAACTGTATTATGAATATATTATATATACATGTGTATATATACATAAAAATAAAATTATTTGTATTATATGTTATACGAATTGCATGTAAAGGATATTAAAATATTAAAGGATATTATATGATTTTATATATTATTTATTAATATATATTAATAAATACGTGTATATATATATATATATATATGTATATATATGTATGTATGTATGTGTGTGTTTTTTATATATATATATATATATATATATACATACATAATTGTATAGTGTATATATACATTTTTATAGATTTTAATACTAATAAACTATTAATAAACTGTATTATTAATATACGTATATATATATATATATATATATATATATATATATATATAACTTATAAAATTTTTGTATTATATATTATATGAATTGCTTGTAAAGGATATTAAAATATTAAAGGATATCATATGAATTTATATATTAATATATCATTTATTATATATTAATATATGATTTTTATACACATATACGTGTATATATATATATATATATCTCATTATAATTCTCTCTACTGCAATGGAAAAAATGACATATATATTGTAAAAAATATTAATTAAATTTTTTTTAGTTGCACTTTTATAAAACAATATTTTACCATCAAAATAAAATTTGGTATAAAAATAATTTTAAAAAAAATCTTTGGTTTTGGTATTAATTGTGAAAAAAACGAGAATTAATTATTAAGAATTATTACATGAATTAATGAAACCAATTTAGGCAACACTTTATTTTACAGTGTCATTGTTACACATATTACATGTATTTTCTGTAGTAATAACAAGAAATTATGCATAATAACATGCAATTAACCCTAAACTAAACCCTCATCCTAACCCTATAGTGTCCTATTACCCTATTAACCCTATTACTCAGTAATTAAGTGTTTAATTACATTGTAATAACACCTTAAAATAAAGTGTAACCCCAATTTATTACAATGAATTAATAAAACATATTTTTCTTTTGATTTTGAGGTTAATAATGGCCTTGTCCACACGAACACGATTATTTTCAAAACCGCTTTCGTCCAAAACTCTGTTTATGAACATACCCATATATACGTGTCGACTCGGCCTCAGCCGGAACAGACTGTAACGTCTGTGGATGTGAGAGCAGGAGCGACTCTATAATCATCCCTGAACCAGTGCAGAACTGATAAACCCATTTACAGAGCAGAACCTTCTTCCGCCGAGTTCCTCTGATGGTTTCTCTCCGCGCAGATAAAGCACAACATGTCGTCCACGTGAACGGAAAGCAGGACAGCTCTATCTCGGAGACTGACGAACAGCCGTCCGGTCCGGAGGAGAGCAACACGCTCCGTAGATTATCCATGTGGAAATCATGCGGCCCAGTAAACCGGCCCATAAAAGTGTCGGAAACGCGCCGAAGCCTCTCGTCCATCTTTATCAAGGTCACGGCTGATATCAGGGGTCAGAGGACGACAGTCAGGGTCACCGCAAAGGTCACATGCAGATAAAAACACAAAAAGGCGGAGATTTAGAGTGGAAAAGCATTTGTGGAAAACGAGTTTCTGAGGAGATGATGCAATGTCTGCTTGCTAGGTTTCTAAATATTCTGAGTGTGTTTTAGTGCAGTTGCGTTATTGAGTAAACGTCACTCATACACAAATAATACCAACTGGGCAAAATTTAGTCGACCCATATCGTGTCTCACACACTCTTTCTGCATTAAACACACGTGAAGTCCTCCGATAATGACCGTCTGGTGTCATCAATCACGGCGGGAACTATTTCTGCTCACGTAGAGGGGCAGACGAAGGTT